>JAYMFT010128748.1:0-13083 GCA_038088735.1 Panulirus argus | reverse complement strand
CGGCACACCCTTGAGTTGCCGATGGCCACACAATAATCATGTGACGCAGCAGCTTGCCGAGTATTGCGTGGTCTAGCAAGTGGTGGGGGCTCGCAAGCAGCCAGCTCTTGGGAGCAAAAGCCAAAGTAGTACCTATAGAAGAAGGAAAGTGAACCAACATTGCGGCGTAGGGGAAGGGGGTCAATTTTGGAATTTAGCCTGTGACAGTTTATAAGTCGGACCTCTTTCGACTCAACTTTGTCAAGTCAGGAAACAGAGCGAGAACCACCCCAATTGTGAGAGCAGTGCTTCATACAGGGACGAATCAGTCCCTTGTATAAGCGGAGCAACTGTTCAGAAGAGAAAAAGTTAAGGAATTCACTTCAACCAGCTTATGTGTACGTTTATGTCCATATATTTAACGCGAATCAGCCATGCCTTATTGATCTGACCTGACCAGACACGACCCTCGTGGCTCCCGTATTGTTTTTTACTTGAGGTCATGTGTATGACTGCTGGTCGTGCAGTGTTCAGTTTCATACGCATATTTTGGTAATAATCCTTCCCCATATTTTCTTGCACAGTTGCGTAAGTTGGTCCCGTAAGCTGTTGTCTGCTTAAGGCTTTACCACCATGGATGAATTGGGTGCTTCCCTCCTTCAAGCATAAACCTCTTGCCACACTGATACCGATAACTTAATACAATGTGTTACTGTGAGGAGATTTCCTGTGTGCTCGAGTGTGGCAGTTATGAACCGATAGGATTTTTTATTACGACCAATGATTTTACTTATTGCAGCAGGGATTAGCCTTAAGAGTAGTCATCCATCGCAAAGGGTTGTTTTTACATCAAGATTTGTGGCTTCAGGAAGGTATTGAAATGACCACAGGTTTATGAATAACCGTTGGTTTCACTGAAAATAGTGACAAAATTAGAGTTGTGCTCTAACGATTAGCACCTGCTAATGCGCAGATTAGCAGTAACAACACTACCATCAAACTCTCCTCAGGAGGGTCCTTACTAAAAGCAGTAACTCAGCAGGCACGACTGATGGTGGACTGACCTGGTGAATCGAGTGTCATGGGGAAGCGTCTCAACTTTCATTTCCCTCAGGTTAAAACTCTAGTTATGTTTGTGATGAATGCGGATGCTCAGGAACTGGGGAAACACGTTCCTTCATACTGAAGTCCTGTTGACGAACAGCTGTTCGCCACCGTGATTACGTATACTGGCGAAGAAAGGAAGGGTAGTGAGGTAGTCTGTAGGACGATCCTCGCGTTTATTTTTATTTGGCCACGTGGGATGAGAGAATGAATGAGTGTTTGCTTATGTGAGGGTAGCTGGTAATGAAGAATATGCCCAGACCCACAACTTTCACGCACACTGTGATTAATGGAGAAACAGGAGGTGTGAACTGTAAGTGTGATAGCTACTGAATTAAGCGTTTGGTTAGCACTCTCTCCAGTAACATGAGAGTCACAGTTGGTGTGTGTCTTTGTATGAGTTTGTGTGTGTGTGTGTGTTGTGTGTGTGTGTGTGTTTCTATATATCCACTTTTTGCATCTAGTAGGTAGAACTTAACATATGAAACTATGTAACTATATTATGCATGTAATATCAACCCACTGGGGTCTGACTAAGACCCTTTGTGACCCCTGTAATCCTTTTGCGCTACTGCTCACAGGATTAGTATGGGGTGCACAATAAATATGCAGGGGTTTTCCCAGCACAAATCAATCAATCCTAATGTTTACTTTCTCTAACCACGTGTAACCATAATGGCAGAAGGAAGATGACATTGTCTTTGTTATATTTCAACTGCAATTCTAAATATCAAAACATACCTCGGTCTTTAGGTCAAGTTAGGTGAGGTTTTCACAGGTTCCATTTGTACATACTAGTGTTTCGCTTAATTCTCCCCTACATTTTACTAGGTCATATCCCTTCTGTCTCTTATTTATCATTCACTGGGAAAAAATAATACTCCAAGTTATATTTACCTGTTCTGAATCACATCTGGTATGTTTAAGTTATCTAATGATATGTTTTTCATCTAATCCTTATTACTTTAGTGGTGAATATACCTGGTGAAGTCCTTGGTGGTCTTAACCCCTACAGCCTGGGCAGGGCCTAGGTTGCTGGATTGGTGTTATGGCTTGTGGTTATTGGATCCTTGCAATTTTTGAAGAAATACTTAGTGTTGACTTCATCAAACTGGTTTAAGGCTTAAAAGTTATTATTTAACTCTCTTCTCTCCTCTCTTCTATGGTGAACAAATTGATGGTGTGTGTATTTTTTTTTTTTTTTTTTGTGTGTGTATGGGTGTGTGAATAAATAAAAGTATGGTGCCCATGAACTGAAACTTTACCATTTATCTGAATGCTTAACCTTAAAGCAGGGACAGAACTTCCTGTCCCTATTGATAAAGTTATGCCTCCTGACATGTAAAAATTACAGTTTAGCAAATTAGGTTGATTCATATTTACTTGTGGTTTAACAAATTAGATGATACTTTCCAAACAAACTTAACCTGAGCTAATGTATTTGACCTTTAGAATGGTCACTGCAAATGGAATAGAGTTCTGCCAACTGTAATTGTAACAGACATAGTGTAAGAATGTAGTTAACTGTTCAAACCTGATTTTCATGTGTGATGATGTGAGAAATGATAAATAATTATGTTTGCATTTTTTGTTTTCATGTTTAACTGTAAGCTGCAGATTAGGTACCAGTATGCTGAGGTTTGATTGGACTCCATGAGGAATTTGTAAGATTCTCATACATCAAAATACATAAGAGATAAGACACAACTTGTATCCTTGTTAGGAATTCATGAGACACTTCTCAGGATGTGTGCTGTCCATTTTTTTGCATATGATTTATGAAAAGAACCAAGATTGCATAAATCCTGAGAAGTGTCTCAATTCCCCAGGAATTACAAGCAGACAGTGAGTGACCTATTTTACTATTCTATTGATGAAGTTAGAAAAGTTTATATTTTTATTTAGACTATTTGTTACTGTATATACTTTGAGTCACTTTGTGTTGTTTTTAACTCTGTATGGTAAGTTCTCTGCATAAGGTATCAGAGGGGCTGCTTTTTGATAAGGGCATGATATCTTCCACAGGATGGTGGTGAGGGGCATGTAGGAACTGTAAGGAATTTTGAATCTCCAGAGGAGGTAGTGGTTGTATGGGACAATGGAACAGCTGCTAATTACCGTTGTGCTGGTGCCTATGACCTTCGTGTGTTAGATTCTGCTCCTACTGGTGAGTCTTTTTGTGTTTATCCTGGAAAGTCATTAGGGAGTCTACATCTTTCTTCTTATTGTTGACAATGAAAGCACTGATACTTAATTTAATTTTGAACCCTGATAATTGCCTCTTATTCTGGATATTTTTTATTATATGTACATATGGTTCTATGGAACGAGTAATAAAGGAGATAGATGTCTGAGAGAGAAGGTTGGTTTGATCCTTGGTGAGAATTGTGAAAGTAAAAGATTTGACATGAATGTTGAATAAAAATAGACTGAGGCAGAGCATAGTTCTTCAAACCCTAACCTGTAGAAAAGATATTATAATATTATAATATTGATTGTATTGGGCATTGTTTATTGCAAATATGTTACCTTTTTTTTTTCTGAATAAGCCATAAACTCATGATGCATAAGGCATTAAGGTTTCTCCCTCATCTGAATACTTAAAAAGTCTTTCCATTTCAACTTTTATTGGAGCACTACTTCTACTTAATTTCAATGGAGGTAAAGGTAGTTGCAAACTTTCTACATTCTTTTATTTCTTTTGCATTTATGAGAAATGCTCATACTGTTGATTCAACCAAAAGCAGTGCACAACAGACCTTAGACTAACATTCACTTGCTTCAGTATGCTGAATTATATCCAGTTTAACCTCTTACAAACATTAGAGCAATATCTGTTAGAGCTAATCAGATTAGGTTATCAGCACAAAAGAGGGCTACTGTATAGCAAAACAGTGTTGAGGAAGGTAGTGCAAAGCAGAACTGCCTGTATGTATCTTGAAAAGAAGAAGAAGCTTTTATGTTATTTGATACAAAAGACTCTGTATTGTTGGGATACTTTAATGTTTTTTCAAATGTTTTTGCAAATGTGTCTGTTGTAATCCTGTCTGCTCATATCCTTATTACAAAATTTTTGCGTTTGATTTGACTTTGTGATTGTTGCAGGAGTGAAGCATGAGGGCACTATGTGTGATACCTGTCGGCAGCAGCCTATTTTTGGAATACGGTGGAAGTGTGCAGAATGTAGCAATTATGACCTTTGCTCTGTTTGCTACCACAGTGACAAACACAATCCTAGACACCGTTTCTATCGCATAACTACTATTGGGTGTGAAAGGTATATGATTTTAAGATGTCACATTAGGTATCTTGTGTGAGTATCCAAATGACATTTGGATGATACTTTATTTTACTAATAATTGGATAATAAAATACACTTATACTTAATGATTTTATTGATGGTAGGGATTTGGAAGTGAGCAAAGCTGTGATAATGTTTTTGTTGTAAAATCTTAAGACTAAATTGCTTTGGTTGTGATTCACCTTTCACAATTTAAGATATCTTTTCAATCATTACAAATAGCAGTAATATATCTGTAATAGATATGGTTAGTAAATCTGCCCCAGTTACCTCATAGATTAATGCAATGGCATTATCCACAGAGTTTTACTTGAACCTCGTCGTAAAAGTAAGAAAATTGGTATTCGGGGGATTTTTCCTGGTGCAAGGGTAGTAAGAGGAGTGGACTGGCAGTGGGAAGACCAAGATGGAGGAAATGGGAGACGAGGAAAGGTCTCCGAGATTCAGGATTGGTCTGCAGCATCACCAAGATCAGCTGCTTATGTTATTTGGGATAATGGTGCCAAGAACTTGTATAGAGTTGGCTTTGAAGGAATGGTAAGTCATTAGGGGCATGAAGTGTTTGCAGCTTTGATTTTGATTATGGTTTATAAATTCTTTTTAATGTTCCCTGCTGCAAAGCAGCATTTGTGCATGTGTCCATGTGTGCATGCTTTCTAGTCTAATATACATGATATCTCTTGACTGGGCAGTTGTTTATGGATTAGAATTGTACCACTGATATAGCATACATTTTTAAGTTTTATTCTGGATGAAGTTTTTAAGGTTAAGTGGGTGAGAGTTGTCAGCTGTCCCTGGTGTGGTGGGCTGTGATAATGGAGTGTTCTACTTTCATCACGGAAGTGGATTATGTTTAGGCAGTAGGTAACATTATAATACTGTATTTACTGAGCTATAGAGAAGTTAAAGGTTAGATTATAAAACAGAATACTAAGGAACATTACTGTTAACAGGGTAATAGGAAGAAGTTGCTCCATCAGTGGCTACCACAATGAAATGGCTAGAAAGAAAGTTATGCATTCACATAAAAAATGGTAAATACAAGAGTTGTGGAGAGAGGGGCGAGTATGCAGTCTGTTGGGGATGAAAGGGTCTGAGAAGTGAGTCAGTTGTTTTTCGCTGATGTTACAGCACTGGTGGCTGATTCAAGTGAGAAACTGCAGAAGTTGGTAACTGAGTTTGGAAAAGAGTGTGAAAGGAGAAAGTTGAGAGTAAATGTGAATAAGAGCAAGGTTATTAGGTTCAGCATGGTTAAGAGACAAGTTAGTTGGGATGTAAGCTTGAATGGAGAAAAATTGGAGGAAGTTAAGTGTTTTAGATATCTGGGAGAGGACTTGGCAGCAAATGGAACTATGGAAACGGAAGTGAGTCATAGGGTGGGGGAAGGGGTGAAGGTTTTTAGAGTGATGAAGAATGTGTGGAAAGAGAGAACATTATCTTGGAGAGCAAAATTGGATATATTTGGAGGAATAGTAGTTCTAACAATATTATATGGTTGCGAGGCATGGGCTATAGGCGGAGTTGTAGGGAGGAGGGTGAATGTGTTGGAAATGAAATGTTTAAGGACAACATTTAGTGTGAGATGGTTTGATTGAGTATGTAATGTAAGGGTAAGAAAGATGTGTGGTAATAGGAAGAGTGTGGTTGAGAGAGCAGAAATGGTTTGGACATATGTAATGAATGAGTGAGGAAATGTTGACAAAGAGGATATATGTGTCAGAGGTGGAGGGAACAAGGAGAAGTAGGAGACCAAACTGGAGGTGGAAGGATGGAGTGAAAGGGATTTTGAGTGGTCGGGACCTGAACATGCAGGAGGGTGAAAGGTGTGCCTGGAATGGAGTGAAATGGAATGATGTGGTATACCAGGGTTGATGTGCTGTCAATGGGCTGAACCAGGGCATATGAAGCGTCTAGGGTAAACCACGGAAAGGTCTGTGGGGCTTGGATGAGGAAAGGGAGCTGTGGTTTCAGTGCATTACACATAACAGCTAGACTCTGAGTGTGAGTAAATGTGGTTATTTCATGTCTCCTGGCGCTACCTTGCCGGCGCGGGGGTGGCGATGCTATTTCCCACGGGGAGGGGTGGCATCAGGAGTGGATGGGGTTGAGCAAGTGTAATATGTGAATGTGTATATGTGTATGTATGTATGTATGTGTATGTTGATATGTATATATATGAACTCTGTGCATATGTATGCATGTATGTATATATGTGTGTATGAGGGGGGGGATGGGTCTTTCTTCATCTGTTTCCTGGCACTACCTCGCTGATGTGGGAAACAGCGATCAAGTAGAATAATAATAAAAAAATCTGCCAATCATTTGCATTCCTTCCCTGAAAGTACTGCCCATTTACCTCTCTTTCCTATTTCACTAGCAACTTTACTTCATCATCCCAACACTTACTACCCTTTCTAATATGCCCACCTCCCACATTATGCACACTAAATGGTCATTACTGTTGTGTCAGTGTTGTGTTGTGATTATGAGATCATCTGCATATACAAGAACAATACTGATGTTTGTATGAGGTAGTGGGAAGTCATATACAAAGAGATGGATAAGACTTGGAGTTTAAGTAGTTTAAAGGTTAAGGGATTGTGAGCAACTTTGGCATGATAACTGACTATGAAGCTTGCCAACCTCAAAAAATAAGAAGCATTTTCTTTTCACTAATAAATATCTTCAGGCATCATTCTGCATCTTAAACCCTGAAGGTCTGGCCTAGGGGTATGTGGTTGACAGTCTAAACTAAAAACCCAAAGTCCCCTATTTAACACACTGGTCCCCAGATGACCCCAAAATAAATATCATTATAAATTATCAAGTAGAGAAGAGAAGTGAAATGTACGTAAATATAAAAGCCCATAGTCAACGAAAGCAAGAAACCCTGGAGTGGGTTACCTTTCAATGGTTTCATCTCTTTATTTCCTAATATCTATCAGTAATACACTTACTATCTACCTGTACAATTATCTGCCACATTTGTACCATGTTTTTTATAAACAAACACTACCTTAATGGTATATTGAGACTAAATTATCGGAAAATTTTGAGAAACTACGCTGAAGAACTTGGTCAGCAGTTTGTAAAATAATTTAGTATGGTGTAGCATGGGAAGTGGAAGTTATATCTCATAAACATAACGACTTATCAAATAAAGATGAGTAAAATCATCATAAATATCAAAAAGAAGACTGTTAAGACTGTATAAATTAAATAAACCTCTACTCAATCATCATCTCTGTATCTCCAAAACATTTCAGCACATCCTCTTCAGCTATCTCACCCACACTCTTCTTACTACCACATCTCTCTTACCATGATTTCTTACTCAATTAACCCTCCTCAAACCACATTTACAATGCAACCAAACTTTTTTTGTGTTTTTTCTAAGTCCCATGTCTTGCATCCATATAACACCATCAGGAATACTATACCAGCAAACATACCTGTCTTTGTTCTAAAGGACAATATCACAATAAATGTTGCTTCAGTCAGTTCAGCAGCACATTTTTATTACCTAATAAAATTGTGCTGGTATTTTCCCTCTTGCTGAAAAATCCATATCAACAAAGTGCATGGTTCGGGATCATTTCATTATGAGGGAATTAACCTTTATGATATATTTTTGGACAATATATACATTCTAAGTATAATATTACAAAATTCTTGCAAAATGCTTTCCTTGCATCCTCTTCTTTTTCCCCCATTACCATAATGGAAACGTTAGCAACAAAACTGTCTCACCTTGAATAGGTGTGAAGGGTGCTTGTGGTGGTACTCCTCCAACTGCTTGAGAATAGCTAGGAGGAGCATATGGTGGAGGCTGAGATGCTGGTGGGGCGCTAGGCTTGGACATAGTGCCCTTTTCTGCAATTAATTAAGAACATTAACAATAACATGTCTGAAATCCCTTTGAGTCATAATATGGAAAAACAATTTATCCCTGTGCTGTTACTCAACATACAGCGTGGTGGATGCACAACCAACCCATCTCCCCATCATAATCTTTGAATAAATCCGCATATTTCATCACTGTGAAACCTGTCACCATAGAAGCGACAAAAACTTAGAGATGCACACAAAATATTAAGGGATGGCCACTGATGATTAGTTCTGATCTGGAAATGTGTGGCCATAAGGTACTTATTTCACAGGGGTGTTCTTCAGAAGTGATTAAACAAAACATAAACAAGAGAGAATTAAAGAGCAAAGTCAAAAGGTAAAAACTGGGAGGCATTAAATAAGGTCAAAGGACAGAATAACCACAACATTAGCTCTGAGATTCCAAGATTGCCAAGTGGCGAGTCTCAGATTGAAAATAATAAATACGAGGATTGACGGGCTGGCAGTTAATTGTGTAGACCAAGAGCTAAAGGAGAGAATCATGGAAAATAGACCAGATAATGCTGGTGTACAGGAGCCAAAGAAAATACACCAAATACTGCTGTTGTGGTGGGGGCCAAAACTTACAAAATGTGGTGAAGTCTAGCCTAACCTGTCCAGAAAGGGGCAGGGAAGATGGGGGAAGACTGTCCCTCTTAGTATATTAACATTAAGTTTCAGCATACATAGATGGATGGCTTCATAATATGGCATGTGATGGAAAGAAATATCATAGGAAAAAAGACATATTTAGTCATGCTGATTATCTATAAACCTCCAAAGAACTGGAATGATGAACAGAAAATGAAAATAAAACATAAAGGTCAATCACAATCATGAAGGCAGCAGCAAGACATGTACTCCTCAGCAATAGTAAAGTTTTACCTAAGAGGGTGTTCCAAAGAAAATCCATGTCGTCTGCAGTGCAGCATACTCATTAGGAAAGGAAAAGTGGGTGAAAATATGTTTTGAAAATTATAAAAGTGACACATAACCAGGGGCCACTGATTAACACAGATAACTACCTACAGAGTAAAAATGAAATCCATGAAATTCCACTCATTTTTCTGTATTTCATATTAACTGGAAAAACTAGTTAAATTTATGAAGAAAAAGTAAGTAAAATCATTATGTGAGCATTAAAATTTTGATGTCAACAATACAATGTGCACAAATATTGCTGAAATGCAAAAGGATGCATTATATGCACAAAACAAATTACCTTCCATGTGAATATCAAGTCAACACCACTGTGATCACCACACTGAGCTTTTGATTATAGGATGTGCAGTATTTAACACATACAGACGGAAATCTATAGAACACAACACTTGTGCTGCCCGTAGTGCACCACAATTATTGAAAGTGAAAGAAAATATTTAGATATATTACTTGGAAAATATCATAAACACCTGTATTAAGTTCAATGGCCAAACAAACAACTTGTTTGTGGTTTCCCACATTAACAAGGTAGCACCAAGAACAGATGAAGAAAGACTTCATTCACTCACATCCACTCTCATCATGTTTAATGCACTGAAACAACAACCCCCCTATCCACAATCATACCCTCCAGATCTTTCCATAGTTTTATTTAGCCAAATCACATGCCCTAATTCAGTCTACTGTAAGCACGTCACCCCTGTATACCTCATTGCTCTAATTCAATCTACGCACACCTTTCATCCTCCTGCACGTTCACATCTCGAGCACTGAAAAACTTCTACACGCCATCCTTCTATGTCCAATTTGGTCTCCCCATTCTCTCTGTCTCCTCCACTTTTGACAAATATATCCTCTGTCAACCTCTCCCCAATCATTCTCTCCATATATCCAAACCATTTTAGCAAACACTCTTCAGCTCTCTCAACTGCATTCTTCTTATCAACACATCTCTCTCTTACCCTTTTATTTGTTACTCAGTCAAACCATCTCACACCACATACTGTCGTCAAACATTTCAACATATTCCTCCTAACCACACATCCTCATCTATAGCTCATAACTCACATCCATGCAACATTGCTGGGACTACTAAACCTTTAAACATTACCATCTCCCCCTCCCTTGGATAGCAACCTCTATTTCCACATATTCTTCAATGCTCTCCCAGAACCTTCACCCCCTCACCCACCCTATGAATCAATTTTGCTTCCATGAATCTATCTGCTATCCTAACCACTCCCAGGTATCTAAAACAATCCACCTCCTACAGATTTTTCCATTCAAACTCGTACCCCATCTAAACTGCTAAATAACCTTGCTTTTATTCATACTTTTTCTTTTTATGTTGAAGGCTCTAGTTTTGAACAAAAGTCCACATCATGGCAAGGCCTTAAATGAAATACGGAGAAGCTAATGAAGGGGAGAAAGAAGAGACAAAGGAAAGTATCTACAAATTTTGGTGGAAGTGAAACACTTTTTTTTAAAATGTGCCAGGTCTTAGTTATTTGGAAAGACATGAGAGGGTAGAAAGTTCCACAGCTTCAAGGCATATGGAAAGAAACAATTATCAAAATGGCCTACCCTTTAGTTACCAACGGTCATGTGATACAGCAACTTGCCTAACATGGCGAGGTCTAGCTACTGGTGGGAGCACACAAGCTGCCAGCTCTTGGAAGCATAAACTGAAAGTAGTACCTACAGGAGTGGGGAAAATGAACCAACATTGCAACACTGGGGAAGCGGGTCAAGCTTTGAAGTTAGCCAGGGAGAGTTTATAAAACGGACCGTTTTCAACTTGAATATCTCAAGTAAGGATGTGAAGTTAAAACCACCTCTGATGCGAGAGCAGGGCTCGATACAAAAATGGATCAATCCTTTGTATACATGGAGCAACAGCTCAGAAGAAATTTTGACTGCTAAAAGGGAATCCCAGTTTCATAGATGCAGATTTAGCTATTTCTGTAACGTGGGGTTTCCAAGACAGAATGGATGTCACATTAATACCAAGTATATTCACTGAGTAAAGAATGTGGAATTACAGAACCATCGAAGCAGAAAGGAAAGATGTGAGGAATTTTTGATAGAGATGGGCAGAAACTGGGTCTTGGAAGCATCAAACTTAACCAGATTTCAACTACCCCAGAGTAATATCCAGTCAAAGTCTGAGTTTACTGAGGGAGTTGTGTTGAGATTACTCTCATATTCCTCCTTTAACACACGCTCCCAAAGTCAGACACCAACTTCAACAGTTTCTTACTCAAATATGCCACCAGTGCTGTGTCATCAGCAAACAACCGACTTGCTTCCATGGTCCCCTCATTCCCAACTCATCTCTCCTTCCAAGCCCTTACAGTTACCTCCCTCGCCACCTCATCCATAAACAAATTAAAACAGCACTGATGACATCCCACACTCCTGCTCCATACCAAATTTCACTTGAAACAACTCACTCTCCTCTCTTCATACTCACACACATGCCTTACACTCTTGATAAAAAATTCTCAATATTTAGTAGTAGCTTTCCTCCAACACCATATGTTCATAAGACCTTCAACAAGGAATCTCAATCAACCCACCTTATGCTTTCTCCAGATCCATAAATGCAACATACAAACTCTCCTCTTTCTCTACATATTTCTCCCATACATTCTTTGAAGCAAACACCTTACACATACATCCTCTACTACTTTTAAAATCACAATGTTCCTTCCCAGTCAGATGTTCTGTACATGTCTTCACCCACTTAATCACCACTCTCCCATACAATTTACCAGGTACACTCAACAAACTTATCTGTAGTTTGAACATGTTCCCCTTGCCTATATCCAACACCACTATACATGCATTCTGCCAATGCTAAGGCACCTCTTCATGATCCATCCATACAATGAAAATTGTAACCAGTTAACAACACAGCCACCCCCTTTCTTCAGAAATTCAACTGCAATATCACCCACTCCAACTGCTTTGCCACATCTTGTCATACACAAGCTTTTCACCGCCTCTTCTCTCTTCACCAAACGACTTTCCATGATTCTCCCACTCTGCATACCTCACGAACCCAAGCTACCTACAATCTGACACCATTTCATCAAACACATTTACCCATCTTTTAAAATACTCACTCCATCTCCTAACCTCAGCACTACCTGTTAGCACTCCCCCATTTGCTCCCCTTCACTGATATTCCCATTTGTTCCCTTGTTTTTCTCAAACTATTAACATCCTTCCAAAACATATTATTCTCCCTAAAGTTTACAGATAATTTCTTGCCCCAACTCCCATTTGCCCTCTTTTCAGCCCCTACACCTTCCTCTTGACCCCCTGCAACTGTCTCATGTACAATTCCCAATCACTGCACTCCTTCCATGTTAGAACCAACCATATGCCTCTCTTTTCTCTTTCTTTAATTACTATACTTCGTCCCACCACTTACTACCCTTTCTCAGTTGCCCACCTCCTACCTTCTGCAGTCCACACTTTTCTCTCACACATGCCTGCACTGTTTCCATAAATACTCCCCATTCCTTACCCAATTCCTGAGCTTCTTTTACCATTCTACACTCAATTTCTCCCAAAATTTCTCGCACAATTCTCTTTTCCAAGCTCAATTACTTTCACCACCCTCAGCTTATCCATATAATTTTCTCTTCTCCAAAAACCTCTACAAAAGTTCACCTTTGCCTCGAACAGGTAATGATCAGACATCCCACCAGCTGACCCTCTCAGCACATTCACATCCAAGTCTCTCTCTTTAAAATACCTATCAATTAGTATGTAATCCACTCGCATTTCCGTTTCAAAGGTGGTGTTTGTGCTTATTCCAACATAAACACACCTGTTGCATGCCTCAAGGACCTTGAATC
>JAYMFT010128737.1:0-13084 GCA_038088735.1 Panulirus argus | reverse complement strand
TATATATATATATATATATATATATATATATATATATATATATATATATATATATACAAGGTTAAGAGACGGGGCAAAATAAGTGTAGAACCCTCTCACCATAACACACAAATATTAGTCAATAAAAATTAGTAATCAGACACACACACACACACACACACACAGGTGGTAAATGAATATCAGCATCGATAAGTGCAAGTTTTTTCCCCCATGTGGGTAGTTAAATAGAAAAAAAGGTAGAAGTTAAATTACAATATCAATTCTTTTGAGCCACTAAAGATATCTATAATGTATAATAATCTCTAGTGACCTAGTTAGCGGTGCGCAGAAGCGGTAAAAACGAGCGAACCCCCCCAAAAAAAACTATAAAATAGAAGAGACATAGGTTTTTTATGAACATGGCTCTCGAATAGTAGGGAAATGACTACCCTCCACTGTTTTTACATGTTAACTGCTGGTGCGTTCTTCTCTCGAATGATGTGTTCTGCTTGGAAGAAAAAAAAAAAGAGACATATTAAGACAGCGGTGAGAGTACAGAGCGGCGTCGAGCTTATCGGGGAGATTTTTACCGGAGTGAGAAACAAAGTCTTGTGGAGAAGCCATTTAAGCATATTCATGTAGAAGCAGAGAAGATAAGGTTAGAGAGAGGTACTCAAAATCATCGAAGGGTCTGATAATCTCGACAAGTAATATATGTCAACGTGTGAGACAGATTGTGGGGAAAAGTCTTTGGAAGGTCTCCCTCATAATCTGACAAAAGCTTTCGGCTTCACTAGGTCGGCCGTGAGGATATCAGAGTAAGTAAGACCCTCCCAATTACCAGGAGGTTCACAGGCGCTTGAAGCCACAAAGGACTCATCTCCCTCTGCTGCCGGGCAAACCACGATGATTCCTGGTGTGTGTGTGTGTACTGTATGAATGATGATGGATCAGAGGAAGTGAAGGGACTCGTACCGGGGCCTCGTCGGTTTTAAAAAGGCAAGATGGGTACCGGATTTTATTCCTTGTGGATTTGAGTGAGGTTTGCGGAGGTTCGAGGAGGGTTGTCTGGTGTCTTTTTTCTTTTCTTTTCTCGTTTTTTTTTTCTTAGCTCTCTTGTCTTCTGCTTTTTACTTTCTAATCTTTATTTTTTTACACCCTCTCTTTGTCTCCCCACCTCTCTCTCTATCTCTCTCCCTCTCTCTCTCTCTCTCCTCTCTGTTTTTCATCTACCCTAAGACTGTTTGCCTCTCTCTCTCTCTCTCTCTCTCTCTCTACCAAACCCGTCTATCTGTTTATGTATTTCTGTCTATCTGTCTGTCTGTTTCTCGGTAGTAGTTAGTGGCAGGCGGGCATTGTCTGATTACTTCCCACTTGGGTAGGGAGACAGAACTTCAGAGGCTGTTGAGTTTCCCCTCTTCTGCCCGACAGGTTGTTCTCTTTTCTCTCAGCCTCACCCACTTACGGGTTGCTGGCGTCCAACCCACAGACGTACAATCTCTTCTCCGTCTCGCACACACACACACACACACACACAACACCTGACAGCACGTGACTTCATTACTCACTCCTGTTGCCTCTAAGTCTCCCTGCGGTGAGCGCTACGCGGTGGGTCTGACTCTGGGAAAAATTCTCGCCGTAAGTACTGACATATACTCTCTTACTATGCCTCTATGTCTGTTTTTGAACACACACACACACACACACACACATATATATATATATATATATATATATATATATATATATATATATATTCATTTATTTATTTATTATACTTGATCGCCAGGAAACAAATAAAGAAAGATCCATCCACTCACATACAAACATATATACATACATGCTCATATACGCACAATACATACATATACATACCAACATATATACATACATATATATACACATGCATATACACATATACACATGTACATATTCATACTTGCTCGCCTTCATCCATTCCTGGAGCCACCCTGCTCCACAGGAAACATCGGTACAGTGTTCAACATTGTAAATTCATTGAGTTGGTGTTTTTCCAATAAAATTTGTAAACTGAACTGGATTAGACAAATATTAATAAAAAACCTCAATAAACTAGATACTTTTGTGAGCATTTACAGCATGAATTTGAAGTTAAACCAAATTTACCTTTTCAATAAAGTAGTCGAGAGTAGCAGACATAATGGCTCCTCCACTGATGGCTGTACCAAGAATAGTCAGCCCTTTCTGGAAATACAGTGTCATGATGGCCAGCAATAATCCTGCTGCCAGCAGGATTCCTACTACTGGCCACACACTGCTGGGAATCCACCTGATGATGATATAAGTGCCATTCGCTAATTTCATAGTATTTTATTATAAACCCATTCCTTACAATACCAGGTTTTGAGTTATCAGATCCTAAATGTTCTTTTTAATCTGAAATTAGTGATAAAAGATGAAAAATTTTATGCTTGTTTTTCTTCTGCTTCTTCAACAGCAACATTACTCAGTGTTCTGGTGTCAGAGTTCTTTGACTGATCAAGATAACTATTTACTTAATTCTATCTGCCTCCATCTTGACTGGTATCATGGTTTCCTCTATCTAAGTTTTTATTCAAAGTGATTTAATTAGCTCTATATTACTGTAATGGTTTGTCAATTTATTATATTCAGCTGTTATTCTTGTAGGCTGGATATTTTAAGAAAATAAAATGTTTTTTTTCAGCAACTGATACATCAACTGTCCTGGTATTCAAAGGAGTGAATGTAATTTAGTTCAATTCCTGTCACTTAAATTCAAGGTCAAAACTTATCCTATACATCCTTTCTGTACTTATATGTTTATCATTCTGGAGTAATATATACCATCAGTAAAGAAACTTCATCCTTACCAGTTGTAGGCTATGGCAATGCCAGCTACTCCAAGAAAGAGTCCAGTATGTAATCCTGTCATGAAGAGACCCACATACTGGACCAACATGGTGATGAGTCCAAACATTACTCCTGCTCCCAAAGCCACCCCAGCATTGCCCATTAAGGGCAGCAAATCTTCACTGAGGCAGATCAGGTACACTACCACAGATGCAAAGATGAACCCAGTCAGAAACATCACAGCCTTGAAGCACCGGTAACCTGAAGTTGTATTGGAAACATCAAAATCTATGTTTCACCTAAACAAGCAATGCTGAGTTCAAAAAATTTCAAAAGTTTGAATTTAATCATTGCCAATTTTTACAAATAAATTCATCTATGATAGAAGTTTTGATGTACATTTATATCTTATATCAATAATTTATCAAATAATTTCATTTTCAGAGTTGACCTATACATGACTATTTACACCATGTAAAATTACTCTAAAATACATATAACACTTTGCACACTGATACAGTCCTTTGCCTTGCCATCACTATCCGCTCTGCATACCACTGAAACTGTGGCAAAAATGTGTCCATCATGCAATGATTTGTAAAAGTTCTAATTTTCAATATGAAAGGCACCATTTAAGTTGGGATTTTGCCATCTGTCCTGTGGAAAGAGAACTGCAGCTCCTATGACCTGATGGAAGCAGCAAGCAACCTGAATGAGAAATGTGCCTGGAAGACAGGTATGGAGGGATCTGGTGTGAGACTACACATGTGCTTCCAGCTTAGTACATACATGATTGCTGAAGACCTAAGAAAATCAAAATAGTGCTGGAGACTTCAAGGAATGACCAAAGTGAGTAGATTAAGAGGCTCAGGAACTGAACTCCTTTGTTACAATTGTTTTTTTGAGATGCTGGTGCTTTGTGGGAAAAATATCCTTCCGTCTCCATGATCCTGGCTCCTGGCTAACTGAATCATCTAAGATGAGACAGCATTCAGCTTTCTATTTCAGTGCATCTGCATAGCTATCCAGTGAGGGGATGCAAGTTATATTATTGGTTCATGTCCTCTCTATAAGGAAGTAGAGGAACTGAACATCAAGTAATTCAAACCCATTTCATTTTAAAGACTCTGAAATCATATATCTTCTCTTCATAAGTATGACAAAAAAGGGAGAAAAGAGTGGTAGTAGAGGAGAACATTTCAGTTAGTCATCACAGAAAACTAACTCTTTCAAGATGTATTCATTCTCTTCCCTGGGGCTATGGACCCTTTAGGAATAATGCAGAGTTGGTATTCCTATCTACTCACTTAAAATAGAATAGTAATTGTGTGATACCTTAGATAATATGTAACAGTAATCATTCTTGTGATTCTTTTTTTCTTAGTTTGATATGTTATAGTAGAAATTTGTACCACTTTAATATGGAGCTCTGGCCAAAAAGAATTTCAGTTTGTAAATCTTGCTATGTTGCAAATTGACAATAAAGTTATCTAACTATCTATCTATCTATCTATAATTACAATATAATTTTAGTTTATATACAAGCAAACAACATAGCAAAAGTACAAACTTAAATAGTCTTAAGTATTTCAAATCAGACCTCCATGTTCACCCTTCTTATTGGAAGGTAAGGAAGGATCACAACAGACTTGTTGGTGCCATGCTTAACTGCATCTTCCTGCGACTCCAACACACCAAATCAAGATAGTTATATGATGATTTTGTGTATCTTTATGCTACTTGCCAATAATACAGTGCTAAACTATTTATAAAAGTGTAGTGTGCAAAAGTTTACAAATTAGTGTATATCAAATATTGTGTATACATATGTATTTCAAGGGGTGATGTAGACAAACCTTGTTTCCCTTCCTCTCCCTCTTAGTAACCCTCACTCCAGTGCATGATACTCCACCATCTCAAAGCTTTATCACCAAATTTTCTATTAGGTTTTCATTAAATTCTGTCTAAATTACATGATGAGATTATGTTGTAAATTGTTTCTAAGATAAGATGTTTCATGTATAATGCCATACTTCAGAGATAAATGCGGAACATTTTTGCTCAGGAAAGAAACCCCCATTATTTACAGTAAAGGGTTTCAAATGCTCTTTTAACAATGTATCACTTAGTGGTAGGTTTTGCATGAATATAACCCCATCACTACACGGGGGTTAGTGTAAAGAACACACACATATACACATACAGGCAGAGGATTGAAGACACCAACGGAGGCAAGAGGATAGACCAACTCTAAGAGCACTTCAGAGGGTCAGGAATGTTAGGTGATGGTAATGTTAGACTGAAAATATTATTTAAAAATGCTGATGGATTAGTAGCACATGGTAAAGAGCTGGAATTCAAGGGTCATATGAGAGAAAATGCACCTAATATTGTTGGAGATGTGGAAATAAAGCTTACTAAAGAGAAAAGATCTCACTCCTGTCCAGAGGGGTAAATGATAGTAAGGAGGGAAAGAGAAGACAAACAAGGAGGGGGAGGACTGGCTTTCCTAATAAGGGATAACCTTAAGTTTTGGGAAATAATAGCAGATGGTCCATTCATACAGTATTTAATAGGAAGGGTAGATGTACAAAAGAAGTGCATATTGCTACTAATTTATGTAAACCCCTAAAAGAATTTTAGCAATCCTGAAAAAATATACAATTCAGACAAAGAAGGAACAATCAGGATGGTACATGAAACAGTATATATGTGCTTTTCAGAGAGGGGAAAGAGCTAATAATGGGGTAATGTCAGTTATTAAAAACTAGATGGGCAAAATTTGGATTCTCATGGTGACAAGGAAACATGGAGACACAAGGTCTTTGAGTGTGTACAGGAGACTTTCATTTAACAGCATATTAGTGAACACACTAAGGTGAGAAGGACTGAATTACCATGATTACTAGATCTTATCTTCACACATAAAAGCATGGCTAGTGAAAATATCTTGTGTAAAACATCAACTGAAAAAGCGATCATGTAAATGAGGCTATTAAAAGAGTAGAGATGATACAGGACTTGAAGAGGAGACAGAACCATGGAAACTACACAACCTCAACATTTTCTATGGTAACAGAGACTGGAATATGGAGTTCAGTAGCCAGGATCCAGGACATTATGGTGACAGGTTCTATGATATATACAATGAAGAGGTAGGAACATAAGTATCTTTGGCCTCAAATAAAAAGTGAAGGTTAAGAAAAAATAGTTTAATCAAAAATGTTACAAAGCATGGGAGCTTCAAGAAGACCAGTAGCAAATACATAGGTGGCACTCCAGCCAAATAGAATATGTAAAGGGTATGAGAGTGATCTGTTGGGTAAAGAGCTAATCAGACTAAGGGGTGAAGAGGGAAGAATTGCAGAGGATGATGTAACGAAAATGAATAACAGGGTCAAAAGTCTTTTCACAGTGGAAGATACTCTAGCCCCAACACTAGTAATATGGGATGAGTAGAGGGTTTTAGAAAACATTGAGGTGTCTAGAAAAGACATTACAAAATATTAAAAGGTTTTAACCCATACAAGCATTCTGATCCAGATGAAATTTCACCATATATGCTGAAGATATTTGCAGATACACCAGAAATACTGTTCAACATGTTGCTGGTGAGAGACAAAGAGTAAGGGAGTGGAATAGGGCAAACTGTAATCCTGTATGTACGAAAGGAGACTGGAAAGCGGCACCGAACTAAAGCTGGTCTTCATGTGTAAATTTTGGGGAAAGATGACCAAAAGCAAATTGTTGACTCTCTACAGAGGAGAAATTACCTAAGAGACAATATGGTTTTAGGGTCATGCAAAAAAAACTCACAAACCTTTATAAGACAGTGAGCTTTGTCTTAAAGAAAAGGAAAGGCTGGGTAGGTTGTATTTGGACTGCCAGAAAATATCTGAAACTGTACTGCATGGGAGCCTGATTATGAAGCTCGATCATCAGACACAAATACGGAAAAGACTTCTTCAAAGGATATAAGATCATTTAAGTGGAAGGGAATGAAGGATGTATGTCAGAGGAGCTTCTAGAAATGGGTTAAGGTGACCAATGGAGTGCCATAGTGTTCTGTTCTGGAGCTTTTGCTCTTTTTTGTCTTTGTGAATGACTTGCCAGATTGTGTGAACACTGACCTGAATGTGTTTACTGATGATGCAAAGATCATGAGGGAAGTTAAAAGTATAGATGATTGCATTAAATTACTAGAGGAACTTAACAGACTCCAAAGTTGGTCTGGTGCATGGTTGATGAAGTTTAGTTCAAGTAAATGTAGAGCAATGAGAATTGGTCACAGCAAAAGAAGGCCTACACATGATTTAAGATCTAGCAGGAAACAAGCTGCAATAATCTGTGTACGAGATAGACTTGTGAGTCGACACTGTCCCTAATTTGCCACCAGTCCTACAGAAGGAGAACAGTTAATGAAGTTTGCTGTCAACTAGCAAAAATTAGAACTGTATTCAAGTTCATGGATAAAGATATATTCAGTAAGCTATTCACATCACACATAGGACCAAAACTAAAATATGCTTTTCAGATTTGGTCAATGCAAAAGAAGCACAAGAGCTAATAGAGAAAGTCCAGTGGAGAGCAACAGGGCTGGTATATGCATTAAGAAAGTTGAGTTACAAGGAAAGGCCACAAGGTCTCAAATTTGCCCACCTTGGAAGAGGAAAGAGTGAGGGGTAACCTTATCACTATCTTTTAAGTTTTTGAAATAAATTAATGATGTAAACAGTGAACAGTTCTTTCAGAAATGTTGGGATGGAACAACCACAGCACATGAAATTAAACAAGAAATTTAACTGTTAAGAAAGATGTGAAGAGATGTGAATCATTAAGGTAAAAGGAAATGGTGAATAGCTTGTGGAGTTGTGTTCTGAAAAAGGGCTGGTAATTTGAAATACCTTGTTTAAAAAGAGGGACGTACACAAGTATATGCATATGAGTAGGCAAGATGGTAAGCAGGCATTATAGAATTACATACTAACTGACAAGCATGCAAAAGAGAGTCTCGGAGATGAATGTACTAAGATGGGTTGCTGGTGGGATGACTGATCATTACCTGGAGGAGGCAAGATTGAAGATTTGGGAAGGTTTTCAGAAAAGAGGAAACAATATGTGTTAGAAGAGGGAGCTTAAAGCAAGTGAGTTTGGAAAAGAGGCTTGTGAGAAGAAACACCAGAATGGATTGAGTAGGTGAGGAATGGGAGGTGTTTAGGAAAGCAGTGTTGGCATGTGCAATAGAAGTAAGTTGCAAGTGAGAGGTCATCAGACAAGAGAGGAACAATGTGGCCTCAGGAGTGGTAGAGGATGTGTGGATGTGTTTGCTTTAAGGAATGTATGTGAGAAATACTTAAGAGATACAAAATGATTTACATGTGGCATTTATGATCTGGAGAAACATATTATTGGGATGATAAAGATGTTTTTTGGGAGGTCTTACAAATATATTGTATGGGAGGAAAGTTACTACAAGCAATGAAAATTTGTAATACAGAAAGTAAGGCATGTGTATTTGTAGGAAGAGAGGAGAGTAAACGGTTCCAGCTGAAGGCTGGTCTGTGGCAAGGGTGTCTGATGGCATGATGGCTGTTTAATTTGTATATGGATGGGGTGGTGAAGAACGTAAATGCAATAGCCTAAGAGAGAGAGAGGGAGAGCATGCAGTCTGTAGGTGGAGAGGAGGGCCTCAGAAGTATGTTAGTTGTTGTTAGCTGACTGATAACACAGCACTTATGGCAGGTTTGAGTGAGAAACTGCAGAAGTTGGTGACTGAGTTTGGGAGAGTGTATGAAAGGAGGAAGTTGAGAGTAAACACGATTAAAAGTAAGATTATTAGATTTAGCAGGACAGGTACAGGCTAGTAGTAGGGGTGTTTGCTTGAATGGAAAAAATTTTGAGGAAATAAAGTATTTTGGATACCTGAGAGTGGACATGGTAGCAAATGGAAACATGAAAGCAGAAGTGAGTACATGAGTGGATGAGTGAATAGAGGTTTTGGGAGCATTTAGGAATGTGTTGAAAATGGGTATGTTTAAAAGTATAGTTGTCCTAGTGATGTTATATAGATGTGAGGCATGGGCTATAGAAGAGGATGGGTGGAGGAGGGTGGTTGTGTTGGAAATTAAGTGTCTGCGGACAATATGTAGTGTGAGGTGGTTTGATTAAGTAATAAAAGGGTAAGTGAGAGGTTCAGTAATTAGAAGAGCATGGATGAAAAAGCTGAAGAGGGTGTGCTGAAATGTTTTGGACATCTGTAAACAATGAGTGAGGAGAAGTTAACAAAGAGCATTTATGTGTCGGAAATGGAGGGAACAATTAGTAGCAGACCAAACTGGAGGTGGAAGGTTGGTGTGAAAAAGATTTTGAGTGATCAGGGCCTGAACATGAAGGAGGGAAACAAGGCATGCACAAGATAAGAGTGAAGTGGAGCAGTGTGGTATACAAGGCCAACATAATGTCTATGAACTGAACCAGGGCATGTGAAGTAGCCAGGGGAAACCATGGAAAGATCTGTGGGGTATGATGCTGTGGTCTTGGTGCCTTGCACATGACAGCTTCATCTGCTCCTGGTCCTACCTCGCTAATATGGGAAACAGTGAACAAATATAGAAAAAAAGAATATATTTCTATTTGTTTGCTGTTTCCTACATTAGCTGTCTATTAGATCACCTCACCCAAATATAAATCTCCAAAATTGTTTTATCCACATACCCAGCTCTCCATGACACTATCCTATTAAACAACCAAGCTCTTGAAACCTACATGACCCTCATCTCCATCTCACCCACACATCAAGTTCTTCAAGGACTACCCTACCCCCACACCAGGTAGCAAAATGTAGCCTCATCCACAAATCAGATCCAGCAGGGCATCCTCAGTAATAAAACCAGGACCTGTAAGACTACATAATTATGTCTTCCTTGACTGTTTCATCTCCTCACCTTTACATCAGGCTCTCTTAGAGCAGCTCATCCACTTCCTAAGTCCTTATGTCATCTGTACAATCTCTCGTAACTATGTACATCAACAAACCAGGTTCTCTGCCATTATCATGCACACATTTATGGCACTCAAATAACTACTTCATGCATATAGTAGGCTTTTCAGAACTACTTCTATATGCCTGGCCTTACTAAACTACCTCACCTGTGCACCAGGCCCTTTAGGACTACTTCATCCATAGCCAAAGCTCTGCAGGACTACCTCCCTAGATACTAGTCTTTCCAAAATTATATTCTCTACATACAAGACACTTAGGGAATTTATTCACATTGATGGCTTTCTTAGATTACCAAATAAAAATAAACAGGCTCTACGACACAAACCACATCAGGCTCTCCAACACTACCTCACTCCTAGACTAGGTTCTCCAGCACTACCACACTCACACATCAGGCTCATTGACACCACCTCATTCCAATACCAGGCACTTCAATGCTACCTTACACATACTAAGGTTCTCTAACATTACTTCACCTCCATGGCAAGATCCCAACAAAATCGCATCCCATACCAGGTTTTCCAACACTATCTCACCACTTTTACAGGCATTCTAATACTACCTCACCACATATCTGGCTCTCCAAAACTACCTCATTCCCATACCAGGCTCTTCAACCTCCTCATTCTAATATCAACCTCTCCAACACTAGCTTACATCTCAGGCTCTCCAACACTTTCTTATCTCCATACCAGGCTCTCCAACACAAAATTATTCATATAACAGGCTCTCCAGTACAACACTCATGTATCATGTTCTCCAGCACTACACTCATATACCATGCTGTCCAACAATTTCTTACAATCCAGGATCTCCAACATTATCTCACCACTATACCAGGCTCTCCAGCACAACCTCCTTCACATATAAGGCTCTCCAGCACAACCTCCTTCACATACAAGGCTCTCCAAGGCTACAAAACCCACATACTTGGCACTCTATGAGAAGACTTATCCCATATAACTGACTCCCCAGCACTAACTCTCTCACATAACTGGCACAGATTCTCTGAATCATCTCAAAACCACACATTTTTATACCTACTCAGAATTCAAACCAATGAGCCTGAGGTGTCAATGGCTCACCAAGAAGTGGTAACAGAGTACATACAAGGGTGACAGTGAGATGATTGAAGCACAAAGAACCTCTGCAGATATCAATGGCCTGAGGACTTCCCTAACAAGATTCCCTCTCATGCCATGAAACAGGACTTCGAGCAGGCCAGTAAGTGTGTGCTCATGTACCCCCCCCCCCCAGCTCCAGGAACTCCGTCATTCTTAAGTAATGTAAGACACTGGAAAGAAAGCCTGGTCTTAGACATAATACCTACTGGAAAGAGACCCTGGAATAAGTGATGATGTCCACTTGAGCATAATATCCACTAGAAAAATCCACACACAGGCATAATAACCATTGGAGAGAGAGCCTGGATTTGGGCTTAATATCTACTGGAAAGAAAGCCTGGACTCAAGCATTATATCCACTGGAATAAAAAATGGACTTTGACAATATAGCCACTGGAAAGAGAAATTGACATTTGTGGATGTGCAGGGTGGGTCAAGATTTTGACCAGCAGAAATGGATAACTTCTGTAATACAGTTGGAATTTTGGAGATAGATGGATAGAACAAAGCATCAAAATGTACGAAGAATGTGGCGTGTGAGTAAATCATTAGAAATGTCTAACAGGATAGTAAGGTCATATAGAATGTATGTGGTAGGATAGTAAAGTCATATCGACTGTCTGTGGCAGGATAGTAAAGTCATCTACAATGTATGTGGCAGGATAGTAAGGTCATCTAGACTGTATGTGGCAGGATAGTAAAGTCATCTACAATGTATGTGGCAGGATAGTAAGGTCATCCAGAATGTATGTGGCAGGATAGTAAGGTCATCTAGATTGTATGTGGCAGGATAGTAAAGTCATCAAGAACTGTATGTGGCAGGATAGTAAGTTTATCTAGAATGTATGTGACAGGATAGTAAGTTCATCTACAATGTTTGTGGCAGGATAGTAAGGTCATCTACAATGTTTGTGGCAGGATAGTAAGGTCATCTACAATGTTTGTGGCAGAATAGTAAGGTCATCTAGAATATATGTGGCAGGATAGTAAGGTCATCTAGAATGTTTGTGGCAGGATAGTAAGGTCATCTACAATGTATGTGGCAGGATAATAAAGTCATCTAGAATGTATATGGCAGGATAGTAAGGTCATCCACAATGTTTGTGGCAAAGATAGCAAGGTCATCTACAATGTATATGGCAGGATAGTAAGGTCATTTAGAACATATGTGGCAGGATAGTAAGGTCATCTAGAACATATGTGGCACGATAGTAAAGTCATCTAGACCGTGTGATATGATAGTAAGGTCATCTAGAACGTATGTGGAAGGATAGTAAGGCCATCTAGAACGTATGTGGTAGGATAGTAAGGTCATCTAGAACGTATGTGGCAGGATAGTAAGGCCATCTAGAACGTATGTGGTAGGATAGTAAGGTCATCTAGAATGCATGTGGCAGGATAGAGAGGTCATGTAGAACATATGAGGCTGGATAGGAAGGTCATCTACAATGTATGTGGCAGGATATTAAGGTCATCAAGAATATGCGTGTCTTATGACAGATACATTGAGGGTTAGTGATGAGGGTTGAAGATATTGTAGGTGAAGTTGTGAAATGACTGCCTGGCAACTGGGTGCACAAGGAAGGCAATTTTGTGTACGGAGACGTTGCTGGTCTTACTTGAGGAATGAAACTGGAGTTTAAAGTATAAGGTGAGAGAGGCGTTTACGGACACAGGTTGAGGACGTTTGTATGTTGTGAAGGTTGTATGTAGGTAATCCAGCCAATGAGAACTAGGAATGGTGTTGACGATGAGATACAGGTACACATATGTTTCTTCACATCAGTTTTCCATTCATTCTTTCCCATGGATATGTCAGTGTTTCGGTGTAGTTCCCCAAACCGAGTTAACGTCATGCTGCAGAGATGTGCTGGGTTGGGAAGCGACCCTCGTGTGTGGCATTGCTGTTTTTGTGTTTTACTCTTACTGTCCCGTCTCCTAGCCCTATTTATAAATTAGGTCTTTGTTTTTATGTATTTACACACACACACACACACACACACACAAACATACACACACAATCCATCCCAAGCCTAATCACCATGCTTATGGATAAGCCACGAAGGGACTCGAACCTGTACGTGCCAGTGCGTCAATCATTGTTAGCGACGCTACCAAGACACTATAT
>JAYMFT010128716.1:0-13084 GCA_038088735.1 Panulirus argus | reverse complement strand
CCTTGATGTGGACTTTTGTCCGTGACTGGAGCCTAAAAAAAAAAAAAAAAAAAAAAAAAAAAAAAAAAAGAAACTTGGTAGTTGTCTGAGAAGATACTTCTGCTTGGAGTGGGCCAATGGAGTTTTGCATACAAGTAAAATTATTTTGGGTTATTTCTTATTTCATTTATGGCTTTTCTTTTTACTATGTTTCATATGATATTTTTAGTTTACTGTCTGAGTCCAATAATTCACTTAACAGGTTTCCTTTCCTTTACTGGGTGAGCTGTGGCTTCTTTAGAAGATCTGCAATTCTTTTTCACCTCCTGTAAAGTGCTTGTCTTCCTCGTTGTAGCCTAGACCCTGTGTACTTTCTTCTCACTGATATATGTCTTTTGCATGTTTGGAGTACAAAAGCAGTCATATCATTTATATATTCCTCTTTGTTTTGGTACTCAGCAGGGTTTTCCACTGTGTTGCACACATCTCTGATCACATCCTTCCAGTCTAGCCATTTACAATCAAAACTAAAGTTATTGAAAACACCTCCACTGCTTCATGTGTTCTGACTTTGCAGTTTAGCATTCAAGCTTGTTTTTACTTCAATCATGTTGTGATCAGAGTATAGGGTGCTTGAGAAAGTAGCATCACATATTAAGTCCACATTACTTGAGAAGGTTAAGTTCAAAGTGCTATTTCCTATGATTAGTTTTGTTATTTGCTGCTTTAAGGAGAACTTTTCACTAATTTGAATAACTCCCATGATGCAGCTGTTTGTCTGAGCTGCTTCCAGTGTCAATATTTTCCACTTTGATGTTATTTCCTTCATGTTTCCATTCAATGTGTGGTAGGTTGAAGTCTCCTAAGACAATTTGATCTGGGACTGGGGTTCCTAGGAGGTCAAGAAATGATTCTACATGGTGATATAAAAAATTTCTGAAACTAGTTCCATAGCACACCAACAGATGGCAGTATGGCAATGTTCATGCCCTGACAGTTTGGCATAACCATCATCAATCAGTCTGCCAAGTGGAGTCATTCTGTGAACATCATGTGTTCTTCTATGGGAGTTTTTTTTGACCACATGCACATCTGCAATTTCATCATGAACAGCAAACTAGAGCAGAGAGCAATCATCAAATTCTGCATCAAACTCGGTAAATCTGAGACCTTTGACATGATTCATCGTGTGTATGGCAATGAAAGAATGAGTCCTCTGAGGTGTTTCAAGCGGCATGCACGATTCAGAAGCTGCAGAACCTCACTGGATAACGACAAGAAGTCTGGGCGACCTTCCACGAGCTCAACCCCTGAAAATGTGGAAACAATTTGGCGACTTGCACATGAGGATCATTGGAGATCCATTAAGGACATTACTGCCATCACTGATGTGTCATTCGGAACAGTGCAGGCAATCCTAACATCTGATTTGAACATGCACTGTATTGCTGCAAAGTTCGTGACCAGGCTTCTGATCCCCAGTCAGAAAGAGCACTGTGCCAAGGTCTGTCAAGATCTCCTTCAGCGTGCCCTGGATGACCCAACCTTCATGTTGAGGGTCATTACTGGGGACGAGACTTGGGTCTATGGATACAACCCGGAAACCAAACAACAGTCCTCGCCGTGGAAGAGCCCAAAATCTCCATGACCAAAGAAAACCAGGCAGGTCCACAGTGCGACCAAGAGAATGCTCATCATTTTCTTCAACATTCGTGGGGTTGTTCACCGTGAATTCATCCCCAAAGACCAGACTGTGAACAGACAGGTCTACTGCAATGTTCTGAGACACCTGAAGGAGGACATTTGGCAGAAACAGCCTGAAATGTGGCACAAGAGCAATCGGATGCTTCATGACAACAATGCACCCTCTCATTGAGCTCTCATAACTTGTGAATTTCTCGGCCACAACAGCACAGTGACCCTACAACACCCGCCCTACTCGCCAGACTTGGCACCTTGTGACTTTCTTCCTCTTCCCAAAGATGAAATTTCAGATGATGGGTCACCGTTTTGACACTGTGGAGGAGATCCAGCATGAATCGCAGAAGGTGCTTGACATGCTTTGAGATCAAGACTTCCAGAAAGTGGCAATGGCACTGGGAGTGCTGTATAGCTGTAAGAGGAGACTATTTTGAAGGAGATGGTGCCCAACATTGAATCAAGTGAGTACTTTCTTGTTCATAGGCCTAGTCTCGGAACTTTTTGATTGGCCCCTGTATGTTTCTTATCACTGTTCCATAAATTCATGAGGCTTTGTGTCAGGTGGTCTACAGATTACTGCAACAATCAGGTGTGGACTTTCACTCCTGACAGCAAGTGCTTCTACTACATCACTTGGGGAGTTCAGTTGTTATAAGTTTATCTACTATATGCAGTGCAACTCCTCCACACAATTTTCTATTCCTGTTGCATCTGTATGTGTTTTAGTGAAGGCTGCACATAATGCACTTGACTTATTTAGCAAGCCACTTACAAATGGGATTTTATTTGTTCTACACTTATAAATGGGCTTTAATTGTTATAAGTGATTTCAATCTCTGTAAGGTGGCATATATGAAGAACACTACCTGGCTCATCTCTGTATTGTTTGTTTGGGGTTAATATACACCGTTCTGCTGAATTTGGCCCCGTGTTACTGTGATTACATAAATTTAAAAAATCATAAAACATAATTAGTAACAAAAATGAATAGGGTACCCTCTCCTGATAGAGAAAATGTAGGACTCCTGAACATGACTGTTCTTTTGCCATCACGTGTAATTTCAATGTTACACAGCTCTCTCTGCACTGCCAGATGCACAATGTAACAGCAGGATATCTTCCTTCCACTCGTAATTTTCTTGAGAAAGTGTAGTATTGATAGCTTATATGGATAATGGATTTTGCATAATATAAAAGTTTCATGTGAAGAGTACTGAAGATACTTATAATTTTCACAATGTATTTGAAGACAATGTTGTGTTTGGGAAAGCATATTCAAGATGACCATTCCACAGCACTAAGCTTATCTATCCATAAATCTTGAAAAGACATGAGCTTCGTCTGGAATTTAGTGCATACATAAACACTTTATATGCATAAGAATTAGCCAGATTTTCTGCAACTTATTACCTCCTCATGCAAGCTCTGTATTGTCAACAAAGTGAATAACTTCCCAAAAGCCTTCATCTCATACATATCATCCAATGTCCAATATAAATTTATTGTTTCTTTTCACAAGTGACAAGAACCATTACACTGAGGGAGACATAGGTCTCATCGTTGGTTGTGTTACTCCTGTTAGCCAGTCTACAGAGAGGTGAAAATCGAGGATATGTTTCCCTGAGATACTGATATTTGTTTTCTCCTTGATCTTTTCCATTATGTTTGTATTAGCAAACTCTAGGAAAAATAAAGTTCCCTTGACCAAGCATCTTCTACTCCTGAATTTGAAGAATCAAACACAAGGACCGGCATAAACTGCATAGCCTATCAGCCCCATATACAGCTACTCATTCCATTCCCATCACTTGCATGCTGTGTTCATTTTAGTGGCAATGTGAGTAGATCATGTCCACCCTCACTGTCTCCCTCAGAGTCACAATGCCTCCCATCTTTACAAAACAGACATTCATCTTCTCTTATTAGTGTACTTAGTTGATCTGAGTCATATCCAACAAGAATATCACCATACTGTGTAAGGTTGGGGTGGCATGGGGGCAGCCTGCTGCTGAACTGCCCCATCTGCCATTATCAGGCATACTGACTCATACAATCTGAGAAAATGCCTATATCTTACGGTACCATTATAAGTGATATCAGTTAAGTCTTCTATCACCAATATTTGCCCACCTAGCTCCCACCAAGGAGCTTTGAAAGCAAAGACCATGTACATACCAGCCACAGTGAACCCTTAATTTTCAGAGATATCACATATGTACCTGCAGCAGTGAATGGGTTAAAGAACTAGTTATAAGAAACTGGTTATATTGACCTTATGAAGACCCTCATACGGAAAGTAATTTTCTGCTGAAAACAGTTATAAAGATCCAAGGATAACCTCACAGGGAAAAATATTTCATAGCACAGCGAGTCTGGATCAACTCTTTTTATTCTCCCAATCCTTCCTTGTGAACAACTTCATTGGGAAAGGAACTTCACAGAAGATCAGAAACTGAAGCAGCTCTAATTGCATTGTACTACATACAGTAGATATCTAATGACACTGAAAGGAAATTTACAGCAGAGCAGAAATTGTTCTAGTAATAGCAACCTGTCTAGAAAAACAATTTAGTAATTACATGAGTTGTATGACTGCTCTGGTTCTCTTAAATGAGAGAAGACACATACAATCTACAGTCTGTCTCATCATAAAGGAATGCAGAAAAAAAAACATTTGTAATGCAAAGGTTAGTGTTTAAAGGCAAGACCATGTGTCTTTCAGCAATTTAGTTAGTCCTCCAGACACATATGTCATTTCCAGGGCCAGTTCCCAAAAAATGTTGTTTTACCGTAAAAAATGAAACTATTCATATAACCTTTTATTATTATTTCCTTGTCAAAAGATAATAAAGCTTCCAAATCTGACACTAAAATTGCTTGGAAACAATGTTTTGTGGTTTAAATATGACTATCCAAAAAAACACAGAAAATATGTGTAAATACTTTCTGCAATGTTTCACATAATAACTGGCCTACTTAATTACAAGAAGGTCAAAAAATAATTATAAGCATAAATAATGCATTTTCAATGCAGCAAGCCTTCATAAAACTCATATACATATGCACATATACTTCATCTCAGGGAAAACTGACTTAATTGTGTTGGTGTGATATTGTTTGATGTCAGATAAACCAATAAACAAAGTACACCGTAAGTCCTATGCCAGATAAGTATTCTTCAAGGCCAGACTTCTTGCCCTTACATTTCTCTACTGAACACTATGAACACTGCCACAGTTGTTATCCTGAAGTGTTGCTGATATATATGCTCATGTAGACCAAAAATATCTAGAATCATTGGAAAAGAAAAAGCACACAACACAAACAAAAGGTACTGATTAGTCTGATCTTAATAACAGTATGTCACCAATGCAGCCTCCTGATACACTTTTGTGATGCTAAAATACAATCAACCCCTTACCTTGCCATCCTAAGTTTACTTGAGAACTCTTTTTTGTAAATAATTATCATTCTGAGTTGACTTGAGTCACATGTTCTGAAAACCATTATCCCAAGAAAACTCATGTGGGGTTTCAGATGTGTTCTCTATCATTCTCAGGAGACAAGCACACAGTGGGTGTCATTTCTCTCAATAGACGCATTAAAACTACTGGCAAACGTCAGCATGGTGAGGCATCTCTCAGAGGTGGTGCAAGTATATGCCTTATCTTTTTGCTTTTTGACCAAAATGGTGAATGATGCTGAATATGATAATGATGACTATGAAGACAAAAAAATGATGATAATACCTCATCTAATGAGGAGAGAAGCCTTGACTTGGTAGTCCAGAACACAAAATCAAAGAGAAGCATCTCTTAGAAATGGTGCAAGTAATTAATTTATTTCATCCTTTTCACTGTCTTCTCACCTTCAGTAAGCCAAGTAAGGATAAATATGACAGTTATGACAACTGAAACACACAATAAAGATAATACTTCAATTTCTACAAGCTCTGGCTGAGGCAGTCCTTCTGATGCTGTGGGGTTGGCCATGGTAAAGTTATCTTTACCTCTTACTGGCCAGCTCAACCATTTGCTCATGTTTGAAAAAACAACTATAATCTATACAAACGAAGAAAATCATAGTATACAGTAGTATTTCCATAGTTTCCATGTGACAGTAATGACACTGCTTATATAACAGCTGAAAGGACAAGAAGATATGAAAAGCAAAGGTTGATGGTAGTGCCACAAGGTAATAAAAGTAATAAGTGTCTTCCTATCAAGATTAATGAAATAATTGGATTTATGCATTCATTTAACAATATGATGCAATTCTTCTTTATCATTTCAAGTATCTTTTATAAAAAAGTTCATAAAGTTAGTTTCTATTTTCTACAATAAACTTTGTATTCACTGAGATAACTTGGCCTAGCAGCATGTGTGTATTTCATCACATATTTTCTAAATTATTAACATTTCAAACAAATTATTTTGTATGTTACATCTTCTATCTGTATACATTTCAAAAATGCATAAAAAATAGATGATTTTTTTGGAACATAAAAAAAATGTATGGGAAGGGGTTTAAGCATTTACATTTCATGTCATAAAAAAAAGATGCCGATCTGGTCTCTCATTTGCATGCCAAAAATGAAAGCAAAGGCACCACTAGCAGACATCCACAAGAATCACACAATGCTAGCAAGTTAAAATTGATGGTTGTGGCTAGATTTGCTCTGCCACCTTCCTTATAGTCTGAGGAGGTATAGATCTAGGCATGTCACCACATGGCCATTAAGTTCTTGTGACTGAGCATCTGCCAACCTCATATGATATATAACGGTCAAAAGAGATGAATCTTCACACAGATCATCATACACTAAATCAGAAAAATAAGGTCAAAATTAAGGATCATGAATACTGGTTGTTGAAAATCAATAATAAAATCGTCCATGTCTCTAAAAATGCCTCCTCTTTTGCAGAAAAAGAGGGCTACTGTCTTTGTTTTAAAAGTTTCCTAGAGAAAACAAATGTGAATTACCTTATAGCTATAATACCTACAAAGGAAGTGTGGATAAAAGCAGACTAAATTTTAAGCAGGTATTTCCCTTTATTTTGTGAATCTTACCTATAATGGGCATAGGAGAGGAAGTGAACCCCACGGGTATCTTTCATGGATGCTTGCAGAGTAATATCTTCACTTGGCATGAGGCCACTCACTCTAATGCAAATTGGTTCATCATGAAGACATGATATTGGATCCACTGACAACTCCACGCTCTGATGAAATAATATTGGAAACATATACAGTAACTCCTCAAATACAAGGCTTTCTTGGAAAGAAATTACCAATTATTGTAGATATTATTCAAAAAAGATTTATAAACTCAGTTAAAACACACAAAAGACTCCCTTGGTACATCAAAAGGGAATAAAAAATTTTCTAGTCTTGTGTTAGAGGTAAACAAAAAGGGAGACTCCAAAATATGAATTTCAAATATAAATGAGGTGAGTATAATACAGCAAACTCCTAAATATCTGCATTTCAGACTAAAAAGGAATTTTACATTATCCCAATGTTTGGAAACAGACTTCTCTTCTTTCTTTCTTTCTTTCATACTTGATTACCATTTCCCTCATCAGTGAGATAGTGCTTGGAACACACAAAAAAGGCCACATTCACTGACATCCATTCTCAACTTGTCAAGTTTAATGGACCAAAACCACTGCTTCCTATCCACAACCAGGCCCTACAGACCTTTTCATGGTTTACCCAAGCTTCTTCACATACCCTGGTTCAGTCCACTGACAGCACATCAACCCCTGTATATCAAATTATCCCAGTTCACTCTACCCCATGCACGTCTTTCATCCTCCTGCATGTTCAGACCCCAATCAATCAAAATCTTTTTCAGTCCATACTTCCACCTCCAATCTGGTCCACCCCTTCTCCCTGTTCCCTTCACTTCTGACACTTAAATTCTCTTTGTTAACCTTTCCTCATTCATTCTCTCCATATGTCTAAGCCATTTCAGCACACACTCTTCAGCTCTCTCAACCACACTCTTTCTAGTACACCTCTCTCTTACCCTTTTATTACTTACTTGATCAAACCACCTCACACCACATACTGTCCTCAAACATTTCATATCCAACACATCCACCCTCCAATGTATATCATATGGTGCAAGGCATCCATATAAAATTGCTGGAACTACTACAACTTCAAACATACCCATTTTTGCCTTCACATGATAATCTCTCTTTCAACACTGTCCTCACTGCTCCTGGAGCCTTTGTGCCCCCCCCCCCACACACACACACGCACACACACACATCCCACCCCCACCCATCCTATGACTCACATCATCCTGAAAATTCTGTGATATGCAAAGATATCCCCCTCACAATAGTAATACTGAAATCAAAGAAACATTATCTATGATTTAGTCAAAAGTCTAAGATTTTATGTATAAGATCTGATGCTGCTGCAGCAAACATGCTTATAAAATAATGGACCACAAAACAATAAGGTTGATACATATGCACTGTGAAAGGTATTTTGAATATATGGTGTAGGAAGAAAACAATTAGAAGCAGTGACGGGTTTTTACCAAGCAAATAAGGCATGTGTGTGAGCAGGTACCAAGGAGGGCTACCACTTCCAAGTAGCTGGGTCTGTGGCTACTTGGCTGTTCAATTTGTGGTGAGGGAAGTGAATGCGAGGGTTTTGGAGAGAGTGGTTAGTTTGCAGTACAGCAAAGGTGGGGATGCTTGGGAGGTGAATCAGTTACTCTTAGCTGATGACACAGGGCTGGTGGCAGATTCAAGTGAGGCAGACTGAAGTTGGTGTCTGAGTTTGGGACAGTGTGTAAAAGGGGAAAGTTGAGAAAAAATTTAAATAAAAGCAAGGTAAGTAGGTTTAACTGTACAAACATGTTTGCTTGGACATGAGTTTGAATGGAGAAAACTTGGTGGAAATTAGTTATTTTAGATAATTATGACTGGACATGACAATGAATGGAACCACTGGAACTAAAGTGAGTCCTATGATGGATGGGTGGGGTGGGGTTGGGGGGATCCAGGTAGCATTGTGGAATATCTGGAAAAAGAGGCAGCTATCTGGGAGGGCCAAGATGGGCAAGGCTGAAAGAACAGTAATCCTGATTATTGGCATAGATGCAATGCATGGACTATACATGAGAAGGATGAATGTACGGGGAATGAAATGTTCTGAGAACAGTATGTATTGTGAGAAGGGGTGGTCAAGTAAGAAGTAATAGGGAAAAAGGAAGGTGTGGTAATCAGAAGAGATAGTCTACATGAAAATTTTACAGGAGAAAGACAGATAGCAGAAGGCCTGATTGGTACAAGTTGGAAATGGTGTGCATGCATGAAAAAAAAAAAAAAATACATGGTGATTCAAAATTGTACTGACAAATCTTGACTATAGATAGAAAATGAGTTCCTAATAATATATATCATATCCAGTGAATGCTGATATACATATGTACTTTGATAAATGCAATTCAGCTACAAAAAGTTTGAGAGTTGGTAATGTATGAAAATGTCCGAACACATCAACCCCCACTGCCATCCTTACCGGTCACTCCGTTTTGGTACTTGTGTTTTGGTCATTGTTTACCAAACAACATTTAAATGCACTGACGTACCTGATAGAGAGACAGAAGATGAACTGACATCTGGATATTTACCACCCACACGTTGACAGCTGTTGGGATTCGAATGACCTGCAAAGTGTCAAAACCCGAATGAACCTCATAACTACACTGTGGTTGTTACTTACCATTTGCGAACCATACTGTAATCACATCGGCTACTGATGTAGGTATGCTGTATTATGCCACGTATGATTACCCTAACATATGACAAGGACGTCTTGGCCAGGGGTTACAGACCAACTGTATGATAGGTACCATGACGCAGTGATCAGTGTGACAGGGGAATTGGGTTGATGTGTTTGGCCAGGTGGCCCGGGCTCCGTACGCTGCCAAAGCACGTTCATGCAGCATTACCAACTCCCAGTGCTGGTCGCTAAATTACTGAAACTTAGGTGCTACATGTTGAACACCATAATACTGTCCAAAATACACCTGGACAGATGTTTTATGTCTACAGTTTATCAATGTCACAGCATGACTATGTCTGGGAATTTGCCTGTTTCCATGTTACTGTTCTTATTTCAACATATTTACACATATCTCGTAGTTTATAACTCCACTGCTGCAACGCTATGGATAATTCCTTAATCTGTTTAATTACGAATATTCTGACTATGTGGTATAGTTATCTATACTCAGGCTCTGATATTCTATCTATAGTCAAGATTTGTCAGTATAATTTTGAATCACCCTGTATATATAAACATACAAACATATAGGTATTACCAGGCTCTACTGGCAAGAGGTTACACTGCGAGTGAAAAGTCACGTTTGGGGAGGCATTATCACTGGGAGCATAGTCCTGTCAAAGAAGTCTCCATTTCCCATATGCTGTAAGAAGTGCAGCTGCAGCCTTGGGCAGTAGGAGATTTTAGAAAGATCCTGGTCAACAACAGTATTCCTTCTCAGAAATTGGTCCTTGGGTAATGATAAATAAAGAAAATATATCTGTAGGAGATGAATGGAGCCAAATGCCTGGGTAAGGGGTTAAAAGTCCTGGGTGCACTGAGGAATGTATGAATATAAGAGTCACTTATTTCTAGGGCAGAGATGAGTATGTTTGAATGTTTAGTAGTGCCATCAATGCTTTGTGGATGCAAGTCATGGGTTTTAGATGAAAATGTGAAAAGGATGAGTGTGTTGGAAATGAAATGTATATGGTGTGAGAAGGGTTGATTAAATAAGAAATAACACAGTAAATAAAAGAAGTATGTATGAGAAAGCATAAGAGGGTGTGCTGCAATGGTCCGGAAACATGGAAGGGATGACTATAAGGGTATACATAGTGGATGGAATAATGAAATGTATAAAACCATGTAGCAGAAGGAAGGATGGATTGAAAGATGCTTTGAAGGTTCTGGGCATGAACATGCAGGAGGATTAGGGATGTACAGGGGATGGACCCCCGTGGTGTAAAGGTTAGCATTCTTGACCGAGATGCATTCTTGGGCCACCCAGGGTCATGAGCATAGGTTCGAATCATGGTTAAGGCAGTCAGTCCACAGTCAACACAGCTGTTCATCTACCCCATGGGGTTGGTTGATAAAATGGATACCTGGCTCAGGCTAGGGTATATATAAATATATAGCATAAATGGAATGGCCTTGATTAGGGCCTCACCTGCCCATACCATCTCAGCAAACATAAAAAGAAAAAAAGTTTGAACAATGTGTTTTGTGAGGAGAGATGTACTGTCAGTGACATGAACCAGGGCTTTTGAAGCAATTGGGGAAGAAATGGATGGGTCTGTGGTACCTTGTGGATAAAAGGCTTTGTTTTCAATGCATTATGCATAACAGCTGAAGAGTGGATGTGAAGCAAAAAGGCCTTTTCTTCGTCTTTCCTGGCTTTACTTTGCTAACGTGGAAAATGGTGTAAGTACATGAAAAATAAATTTAAGTGTATATTTTCATACTTGATCACCATTTCCTATGTTAGTGAGTGAAGTAGCACCAGGAACAGATGAAGAAAGCAAAATCTGCTCACATCCATTCTTTAGCTGTCATATGTAATGCACTAAAAACACAACTCCCTGTCCACAATCAGGCCCCACAGACCTTTTCATGGTTTACCCCAGACGCTTCACATCTCCTGGTGCAATCCACTGCAAAACGTTAAACCCAGTATAACACATCATACCAATTCAATCTGTCCCATGTAAGCCTTTCATCCTCTTGCATGTTCAGATCTCAATCACTCCAAGTCTTTTTCACTCCATCCTTCCATCTCCAATCTGGTCTCCCCATTCTCCTTGTTCCCTCCACTTCTGACACACACATCCTCTTTGTCAACCTTTCCTCTCTCATTCTCTCCATATGTCCAAACCATTTCAGCACACCCTATTCTTCTCTCTCAACCACACCTTTCCTTTATGCTTTCATCACTTACTTGATCAAAACACCTCACAGCACATCGCATCCTTAAACATATCATTTCCAAAAAATCCATCCTTAACTAAAGACCATACATCTCATCCATATGATATTGTTTGAACCCTATTCCTTCAAACATACCTATTTTTGCCCTCCTAGATAATGTTCTCTCTTTCAACACATTATTCAGCCCTCCCAGAACCTTCAGCCCCTCACCAACCCTATGACTCAATTCCACTTCTATGGTTCCATTCACTGCCATGTCCACTCCCAGATATCTAAAACACTTCATTTCCTCAAATTTTTCTTTATCTAAAGTCACACCCCAATCAAACTGTCCTTCAATCCTGCTCAACTAGTCAGGGCCTCTGAGAAGGGAGTGCAGGGGGTACATCGTATCTGGGCCCAGGAATTTCCTGGGATCTCAGAAAATGCAGAAAATCATCAAAGCGCCCCATTCCACCCCTCTCTCATCTTTCATACTTTTTGGCCTTAGAGCTCATGGCATAAAACTGTAGTGGATAAAAACAGGATGAATAATGAAGGGAAGGGGGCCTGAAAGAAAATTTGTACCCCCTGATAAATTTCCTCTCAGGGGCCCTGAACCTAAATAACCTTGCTCTTAATCACTTTAACCCATAACTTTCACCCATACTTCCAAACTCAGTCACCAACTTCTGCAGTTTCTTACTCAAAGTTGCCACCAGTGCTGAATCATCAGCAAACATCTGACTCACTTCCCAGGCCCTCTCATTCCCCACGGACTGCATACTCACCCCTCTCTCTCACATGTTCTTTATGATATTGGTTAACCTTGTTATCCTTTCACTTTTCTGCTAGTCATTACCAGAAAATAGACAAGAATGTAAAAAACAGTGTTTAATAGGATTATGACATTCTTTGAGGCAACTGGTTTGAGCCATCATCAAGGAACATGCCATACGAGCATATATTTTTTTTTTTATGTTGAAGGCTTCAGTCATGGACAGAAGTCCATAACAAGACCAGGCCCTAATTGAAAAATAGAGAGAATTAAGAAACGGGGAAAAAAAAAAGACGGGGAAAATATTTACGAATTTTTGAGAAAGTGAAAGACCTGATCTTTTAAATAAGCTAGGTTATAGTTACTGGGAAAGACATGAGAAGGTAGAGAGTTCCAAAGCTTTGACGAGAGGGAAAGAAGCAGTTATCAAAACGGCACACCCTTGAGTTGCCGATGGCCACACAATACTCATGTGACTCAGCAGCTTGCCGAGTACTGCATGGTCTAGCTAGTTGTGGGGGCACACAAGCAGCCAGCTCTCAGGGGCAAAAGCCAAAGTAATACCTACAGAAAAGGGAAAGTGAACCAACATTGCAGCGTAGGGCAAGGGGGTCAAGTTTGGAAGTTAGCCTGGGACAGTTTATA
>JAYMFT010128705.1:0-13084 GCA_038088735.1 Panulirus argus | reverse complement strand
GGGGGGGTGTGTGTGTGTGTGTGTGTGTGTGTGTGTGTGTGTGTGTGTGTGTGTGTGTGTGTGTGTGTGTGTGTATGCCAGGGGAGGAGGGGTTTGTATACGTGTGTGCCTTGGGAATAAGTCATTGTATGTATATAGGAAAGACAGACTATAGAATGTCCATTGGACCAAGTCTAGCTTATCTGTTTTTTTGGGCATAATTCTAGATCTACCTGTTCCCATACTCAATGGAACAGCAATGGAACCTTTTTTCCTTTTACCACGTTAATATTACGTGTTTCAGCTCTCGTTTTTCTTCCATTTCTCCCAGGAACTGTTTTCGCTTGTATTTCAAATCATCCAGATTTATTCAGAGTTTTTAAAAGCTTGTATTAGGTCACCACGAAGTTGATGCTTTTAAAGATAAAAGAAATCTAATCTTTGTAGCCTTTTTAACAGCTCTAACCATCTAGCTTTGTATCGTCCACAAATTTGGAGATTCTAATAGCGAAACCCAATGCTAGATCAAAAAATGTACATCATGAAAAGTGCTGAGGAGTGACCCCTGTGGTACACCACTTGACACGTCCAGCCAGGCTGAGGTTTCGCTTTCGCCATCTGTTGGTAAGGCAGTCAGTAATCCATACACAGGTTCGTCTCTTATTCCTTGTGATTTGAAACTCATAACATTCTCTTGTGTTGAACTTCATCCAATGCTTTGTGAAGGTCAAGTTATATTACATCAGAGGGTAATTTTGAGCCCCATAGGGCTATATATACAACAGTGAAAATCTCTACCAAACTTTGAAAATCTCTACCAAACTTGTTAGACAAAATCTTTTCTAGCGGATACCATTCTGATTGCCTGATATCATTTCGTGATATAAAAATTAAGTTTTTTTCCCTCATACTATCTTTTTCCCATCATTTCACGTAGAACTGACGTCAGGCTAATTGGACAGTAATTCAACTCACATTTTTTATCACTTTCGATATATATATATATATATAGTGGCGACATTCACCAAATTTCCAATCATTTTGATTACCTTACCTTGCGGTAGTGTGGTGTTAAAGGTTATCGTTATGGAAGATATCAACTGTCAGACGTCTGACCTGCCTCCCCAACATCTTGATGCTGGGTTATTAAGGTCAGTAGTTCATTTGGATCACTTTTCAGAGATTCCAGCAACCAGCCCCAAGGCTTCGCTACTTCCGTTGCAGGGGAAGTGTGGACTCCTTTGAAGCGAGAAGTTCTCTGACAAGAGTACGAAACTATGTATTACAGCCTCGCTAGAGGTGGACTTTCTACTCTCTGTGACCAGCAACACCAACGATTTTTCAGTTGTATATTTTTTCTTTTTTTTAGCTCAGTCGGCAAGGCCAGCTGAGGCCCTAATCACGGCCATCGCATTAATGCAGGAGGGTGAAAGGCGTGCACGGAATAGAGTGAAATGGAACGATGTGGTATACCGGGGTCGACGTGCTGTCAGTGGACTGAACCAGGGCATGTGAAGCGTCTGGGATAAACCATGGAAAGGTCTGTGGGGCCTGGATGTGGATAGGGAGTTGTAGTTTCAGTGCATTACACATGACAGCTAGAGACTGAGTGTAAGCGAATGTGGCCTTTTTTGGCTGTTTCCTAGTACTATCTCGCTGACGCAGGGGGTGGCAATGCTATTTCCTGTGGGGTGGGGTGGTGTCAGAGATGGATAGGGGCGAGTAATTATGAAAATGTACATGTGTATATTGTATATGCATGTGTATGTATACGTATATTTTTTTAATACATATTCACCATTTCCCACGTTAGTGAGGTAGCGTTAAGAACTGAGGACAAAACCTTAGAGGGAAAATCCTCACTTGGCCCCCTTCTCTGTTCCTTCTTTTGGAAAAGTAAAAATGAGAGGGGAGGATTTCCAGCCCCCTGCTCCCTCCCTTTTAGTCACCTTTTACGACATGCAGGGAATATGTGGAAAGAATTCTTTCTCCCCTATCCCCAGAGATAAAAAATGTAAATGTTGGTATGTACATGTATGTATTGTGCACATATGTGTATGTATGTATATATGTGTGCATGCGAGTGGATGGTTCTTTCTTCATCTGTTTCCTGGCGCTGCCTTGCTAATGCAGAAAACAGCAATGAAGTATAATAATAATAATAATAATAATAATAATAATAATAATAATAATAATAATAGGAAGAAACGAGTAATGTCAGTCTTAGATGTAAAGTATTTGTTGAGTCTTTATATCTCTTGACTATTTTTAAATATACCTATAGTGTTAATATCAACTATTCTAATTGGTACATCATTACATATGCTAACAATCCTTTGCTAAATGTAAAGCTGCATTTGCCCATGAATTTGCACCCAATATTATGAGTGATTTTTCCTTCAAAGCTCAGTCATCTGTTCTTGATTCTACCTTGAAGGCAGGAAAGATGAGTAAGTATAAAGTAAAAACTGTTTTCTCAACAAAATGCCTAAACTGATGAAACTGTTTAGGATGGGCATTGTCCTACAAATTTAGCTGAAACCTCTGAATAATTAATACTTATGATACGTTGAAATGATACTGATCACAGTTTAACACTAAAACACTTCTATCAAAATCAAATAAAACTTATGCTTGATAAATATATTAGTATCATTTACATGACCTTGTAGTTTATGATACTATGAAACACAGTAATATAGTTTATTCCAAATACTATACATGCTTGTTTCTCCAAATCATGATAAAAGTTTTTGATGACAATAAATAAAGCCTACAGGATGCAACATATTTTGGGCAGACATGAAGTTCATCTCTAACCTATCTTACAATTAATCAAAAAAGAAGTACATCAGTGTGAGGTAGTTGGGTACACTTACAAAACATGGAAATTAACTGTGGCATGAATTTTAGTCGGTCCTATTCTAACAGTAGTCAAGGGATTCTTAGTTACAACTTATAGACCAGTTCTGTAATTTACCTCGTAAAGAAAGATCTACATTATAAGGTTAGATTTAATCATGACATGGGTAATATTAATTACTCATTTATATAAAATATGAAAAATTAATCACACAGTGAACTATTCTATTATTTTTTACCCATGTAGAAATCTGAAAATAAGTAAGTAAGGGTACGAGAGATGTGTGGTAGTAAGAAGAGTGTGGTTGAGAGAGCAATCAATTCACAGCACAAATACGTAATAAGATATTTGCTCCTATTGCTATTAACTCTTCTTGCCTCCCAAAGAATGTGCCTGCTATTGCTTCAGCTGGTTTTTTAAACTTATTAAAAAATTTTTGTCTTCATATTTTTCATAAGCACTATGTAAACAGACGATTGGATATTGAGTCAACAGAAAGCTGGGGCCAGATGTATCTATCTATTTTTCTTCATACTTACCTGTGGTAGATCTTGTGCATACAGCTTCTAAGTACACTCACACAAACTGCACAACAAGGTGACATATGGAGTAAGACTGTCTTACATTATACCTTCTTCCCTAAAAAGAAAAGCTTCCTGTAAACAATCAAACAACAAAACTTCTGTCATCCTCATCTGAAATACCCAAAACAATTTACAACAAATGCCCATCTCTTCTGTGGTCTACATATCCCTCTTGACTCAACAAATGTATTATCATACATCTTCATAAACATAATATTTGCCATGCATCTAACATGACCACGGCCTCTCTAGAAAACTTATCATTTCATATTTCTTACAATATCTTTGTGCTACATACCTTCCTCACATTTTCATTACTAAATCAATTACTTCTAATTGAAAATATACTTTGTAGCTCATTCCTCTTTAATACTATCATTTTCTTCCTATCTAGGAAAACTATCATCCATACATAAAATGTGGGCAAATGAGGCCTTTTCTTTGTTCCTGGTGTTAGCATGCTGATGTGGGAAATGGCAAACAATTTTGAAAAAAGTTACAAACTAAAATGAGCATTGCAACTGGTAGGGAGTAGCAGGTAGGCAGCCAATGATGAAATGGGAGGTATATTGCCAGTTCTACTTGCCTGGGTATCAGGAGGGTTAGTGACGGCTACATAGTGAGCCAGCACTTTAGTGGTTGTCAAGTTGCACTCCTCTGACCTAAATAGCTGTCTTTCTTTCTGCCTCATCCAAACATGGACTACTGGCATTCTGTCCATAAACATCAATCTCTCCTTATCTCAACTCACACAGCTCATTCTTCGTAACACTAGATTTTCCTCTGGTGAGCACTATGCGCTTGCCCTGCCTTTTGGCAAAATGGTAGGAGCAGTAGATAGAAGTAGTAGGTAGGAACATTTAGGTAGGAGCATTAGGTAGAAACATTAGTTAGAAGTAGTAGGTAGGAACATTAGAAAGGAACATGAGGTAGTTATAGTCAGTAGGAACATAGGTAGCAGCCTCTGCAAACACTACACAAGAGTTGCCTCTGCCAGTAGCCAATTAAGGGTGAGACACTAAAGGCTAAGAAGCGGCACTGGATTTCACCAGTTATGGAGACTACTGCAGTGGCCACCCCCTTTAAGGAGTTCCAGTTGGAACAGACATCAGAGATTTAGATAGAGAGATAAATGGATGAGCATTCCAAATTGCACATTTACTTAAACTCTTTCTGCCAAACTAATTTTTTCTCCATGCATGACTATTCTCATCCTGAGCTATCTTATGACCATTCTTACCACTTATCACTTCCAAAAACCTAAACTTGTTAACAATGTACACATTTTTCAGATTGATGTTATACCGTAACTGCCCTCCTCTTCTAAACATAATAGCCTTGCTCAAACTCACATTTAAATTTAACTGTACTATTCATGCAGACAACCTAATATTTCCTGTGATTCAGCTAAGAACAAGGTATTACCTGCAACATTAACTGTGATGGTTTCCATTTGGTTCCACCATGCTTCAAGTGTACACTACAGCCGTCCAACCTCATTTTCATTTCATATAAAGTCCAAACAATGAAAAGAAATAACCATGGTGAAATTACACAGCCCTAACAAACTCACAACTGACTGACAAATACTTCTTGTTGCCTAAATGAGACAGAAGGGAAAAAAATCCAAAATCACACCTCTGTAAGACTGTCCCACTGCAGCTGTAAAATGCAAGAAAAGCTGACATCAGCACTTGTGTAACTGCTTCACAATCATTTTCCCATTGCTAAAAAAAAAAAAAAAAAAAAAAAAAAAAAAAAAAAAAAGCTGGGTTAACATTTTCCCTGAAGTATTAATGAAAGACAAGAGTCTGCCTCACAGTTAGTCCATAGACTGGGTGACTCACTGAGCTGACTCCTGCATTGGTGACTGTGGTGGGAAGGGAAAGCCATCACATGTATGATGGGTCCTGGGTGTTAAACTTGATAGGCACAACACTGAACCCATTGCATGCTGGCTGTTTGATTGTTTTACATTTCAAGCTCAATTTCCATGTTCATGCTGAATACAGCATTCCTGGATTGTGATACAAACAGTTTCTTAACCTGAATCTCCAAAGCAAAAACTAACTTGAAATATGGAAAGTTCTACATTAATATTATAATTTCTTTTGTCATCTCAAGTAAACTCATTTAGAATTCTAAAGTGTGATATAAGAGATGCAGGTTCATCCTCAAAATGGAGAGTGTAACTGACTTTGGCCCCAATACGATGCAAGGTGTCATAAAATTTCTTACACTCTTTTCTTATCCATGGACGGTGTTCATCTTGCACCTGTGATAAAATTTAAATAATCATGTGACCATTCAAAAAATTTTAAATATACACAAACACAATTACATTTATAACAGCAAAAAGGTAGGGCACTATATTCAAAAACAAACTGGCACTTACTTGATAGGGAGTTACATGTATGTAGATATTTATGTGTTTGAGAGCAGCAAATGATTTCAGGATTGCAGATGAAGTAATCCATGTGTTACTACCACCTGAGTGACCTCCATCTAACCAGTACATATGGTGCACCTGTGAAATATCTTTATTAGTCTAAACTTTATTTCTATAGTAAAAGAAAAGACCATTCAATTTAGTCTATGCCACTGAGAATTTGGGCAACAACACATTCCTCATTTCACATACTTCAGGAAATATATAAGTACTTCTAACAAGCTGATAAGGATTCAGGACCCACTTTACAAAAATTTTCATGGAAACTATACAATTGACAAAATGAAGTCTGAAGAAGCCAAAGATCTAAATTTCAGTAATATTGTTGGAAAGAATGAATATTTTAACATGTACCCATCAGTACAGCACTTAAACTGAATTGCATTATTACCATAGAAAAAATTCACAGAATCAAATGTAGCTTACCTTCCTTATAAAATTCATTGGTACTCTATCTTCCAACTTTCTAAATGAAGAGATTGTATGAAACTCTGTTATCAGTTGATTCAAAACAACACATCCTTTACTGAAGCCAATAAGGGTCACATCATCAAATTCCACTTCAGACTCATTAGATTTTTGATTATTGAAATTATGAGTACTACTTGCAGAAGCTTCTTCTATTGTACACTCTTGTAGCTCTGGTGATATGCCAACAATATTTCCTTCTGAAAAATGGCGGCTAGAACATGTATTATCATTTCTCCCCTTCTCACTTTGTGCTATCTTAAGCCCTCTTGATATGAGGGCAGCAAGATGAACTATAGCTTCATAACCAGGCTCATGTGTTGGTGCACCCACACTATTGCTTAGCACAAAGTTGTCGAAGCAGCTGAATGTTTTCCTTTCCATTCTGAAATAAACACACAAAAAGTATTATAGCCATATATTTATCTATCAAAAATCTGCTGCTTCCTTGCTTGCAAGCCACATAATTAATACATATTCCTGACAAAACAACCTACTCATCACTGGTCAGTACTGTACCAATGAGCACTGTACCATGAGATCTGCCAAAACAATGTTAAGTTTGGATATACCCTATGAATGTCCTCTCCACTTTCACACTTTAAATTACACAACAATGCATGAAAAAAAAGATGAATAGCTTCAGAACATGAAAGGTCTCTTTCTATGCCCATGTAATGCATGAGCTACTGAGAAATGTAATTTTACAACCATATAACAGTACAGCAACATGATTATCAAAGAAAAAGAATGTCAAACAATCAAGACACTGAGCACACCTTTTTCAAATCAAAGACCATCAGGAGCTCGTCTCTCACAAACTTAACTGATCAGAAGCATAACTGACAAAAAGTGGTTGCTGATGCATAATTTCTCCAACATACAAATAATAGTCTAGAGGAGGCATTAAGGTACAATTTACACAGCATAAAAAAAAATTTATTTCAAAAACCTTCTAATTACTGTTAACTATCATGGTATTACATTATGAAATGTTATGTTTATGCAATTCACCATATCATTTAAGTTCAAACATACCTGTTAGGTTTAACAACAAATATATGATGTGCTGGAAACTTTGTAGCAAGCAGTGCTGCTGTTCTTGTTAAAGACCACTCTGTGTAGTGTTTGTGATCACGATGAGCAGCCATAACCTCAGGATAATTCTGATAAAACAAATTTAAGGCCTAAATTTTTCATTTCTTAATTCATCCTAATGTACTGAAACTTGAAGTAGCTAAAAACAGCAGACACTGTAAGCAAAATAACTGTACCTATCTACAAAAATCCACCTAAGAAGATGATTCCTCCCTGCATCTAGATCCTTGACCAGGTTCAAGCTCTCCATATTAAGAGCCTTAACAACTGATATTTCTTTAGCCTTACCCTGCTTACCCTTTCTTCCACTCTTCCCCTTGCTTATACATAACTCCACTCAATCATCTATCCTTTCGCTATGCCTAAAATATCTCTGCACTCCATCCTTCATTTATCCTATTAACCTTTCTCTGTTTCATTACTCACAATAGTATCATCTATATCTCACTATATTCAATCTTACTTTACACTCCTAACTGTGAAAAAAAGTCTGCAATCTCCTTGTCATTCACTTAGAACAAACCCTGACTTAACTCCCACACACTGGAAAAGACACCACCACTTGGAAGCTCTTTCTTATCTTCCACGACTTCCTTACAGTGGCAGCAAATTTACCTTTCAACAGAGATATTTTAACTTTTCTCTCTCTTTAAAAGTTGAAGGTCTTAGTCATGGACTTGTACTACTTCAATGAATATATTTCCTAAAAAGGTGAAATTCAAAAGCCCTCATCCCCTTTCCATAAGAACATGCATCACACTGATTCCTCTCATACGCCAACATATGTACAAATCCCTACCCTTAAATTCTTTTTCCATTTTGCTTCTCTTACCATCATACCTGCTATGAACAACCCCAGAAATCAATCTATAAAGAAATTAAACAACCAAAGGCATACAGAACATCTCCTTCACCCCATCTCAACTTATTACCACCTTCCCATTTGCCCATTCATTCCAGTTCTCTCTACAGTACTTGGTGACTTCCTCTGAAAGCCTCTCCACTCTGCATTCGTTTTGAAACAATCGACATATCATTCATGTAACTCCATCATACACTCTTTACAAGTCTATAAAATGCTATATACTGTAAATCCCTCTATAATAAAAAAATCTCTGGGTAAATATCATTCAATCATAACCCCTCTTCATAAATCCACCTTGCTTATCATTCACTTTTCCACTTATAGTCCTACGAATTCTCACTGTCAACATCATTCATAAAAAGGTAAAAGTTACTGCATATATTCAGTCTTTTAGTATACTGCTCTTAACTGAGGCTCTCATAATCAATGTGTGAAAACATATGTACTCCTCAACCCCTCCCTTAACTTAGTTACATGTTCCATTCAAGACATGTTTTTTATGACTTCATCTCTACCTCTCCATATTCAGCCTTTCTTGAACATTCACTCCATCATCTCAACCTAGCTCTGAATTTGACCTAATAAAGATGCCACAGTTCCCCTATATCTCTAACTTCAACTGCTCTTTGAAGTATCTCAACTTCTCATCCTCCACTTTGCTACACCTTCTCAACTTCATACAGCTAATGTAATACATCCTTTTATATGTTTAAAGATACTATTCTCAATTTTCTTCCCATGCCCTCATCTTAACTCTTTAAAATGTTCTTTACAATCTATTCACACTTTGCCATTCTAATCACTTCTATGCTTTTAACTTCATTACCAATCCTTCCTTGTTGTACTCTGATATAGTAAACATCTTAGTTAACATTCATTATTAAATTCTTTTGAGTTTTTATACAATGACTAATCACAAAGTCCTCCTCATCCAGCATCTTTTGACTTTCTAAAAATACTAATAGTCCTATACTTTGTCATATAATGCAAGTTCTATGCTCTGCAAGGTAAAGGGACTAAAGTTGATAAATCATTTAAAATTTCACGAAAAGAATAAAATAATTTCCTACCTGCACATCTCCACCAAAGAAAACTAGTACAGGTGATGCAGATGTTGTTTGGAGCACAGTTGGGGGTGCATAGATCAACTCATTACTTAACCCAGAAGGAGTACTGACAGCACCAAAACGGATTGTCTTTGTAGCTTCTGTATCTCCGCTCATTAGTCTGGAAGTTTTATCAAAATAGGATGAACAATTGTATTTGTTTCAAGGAATAATAAATCAAATGACATAAGTGAAATATACATAAAAACAGATTGCCTAGTATTCCTAATAACACTATATGAATTACAACAACATAAGTTTAATATGAGGTACTAAATGTTGTTGGTCAAAGAACTTAAGTTTTGCCGTTTGACCAAATGTATCTGTAAAGCATTCATATCTAAAAAGCCTTCTATATGGCACTTATGTAAACAGCTGCAACTTGTTGCAGTTCATGAGACCTTACTACAAACAGATAAAGTGTAAAGGACAAATGTCTAGAATTTACTTTTACCAAATTTATAGATATATCTCAAAAAATGAAGACGAGGTCCTCAATAAATGGGTTTAACATATCTGTGGCATGGCATATCAGTTCGGAATAATATGTTAAAATTCTAGGTGTACAAATTCATACTATTTTAAGGTAGTCTTCTAGTGGAATCAAAATTAAGAACAGAAAGAAACAGTCAGAATTTTAGGAAAATTGCTTCTTTGACTGATGTTACCAAGAATGCTATGATTGTATTCCATATAGTTGATACTCTTCTGAAAAATTACATCTTTGAGGATAGTAATGTACTATGATGAGATAAAGGTTTCAAACTATCGTAATAGCTAGGCTCTTCCCAGATAGCTTCACATACACCAACCAATGTTTTCATTAAGGTCATGATTGAATTATGTCATCCTATCATCATATCAACTTAGTGTCATACTGGAATGTTATATAAAGTATTAAAGCAAATTAACCTCCTACTGTTGATCTAATTAAATTCTAAAGTCACTTCCTAAACTAAGAGGTAACAGGAAACCAACACGAACATAAAGGGGAACTTTCATATCACAAGAAGAGCAAAGTGTACAGTAAAGTTCGCTTCCATAACTTACAGTCCCTTTCCACATAGTACACTGTCCTTTATTGAGCGAGGCATTTCTACACAAATTCTTTACACAAGGAATCTATTATACACATTTCATTAATAGATACAGTAGTATATTTCAGTTTGAAATCAGTTTGTTTATGAAGCTCACAGGGGAAACATATGATGGTTTCCTAACATGGGACTTACATGGCTGCCATAGACAGGCCCTTAAATCGCATGCAAGAGAAAAGGGATAAATTCAAATAAGCTGATTCTCACCAAAATAGCATTCCTAATCATCAGTTAAAAGCTCCCTGATGTGTAAGCTCCTCAGTGATATTCACTGTGTACAATGTAAATGCTTAAATGTGTCAAATTCTGCATGTGGGTTCATGCAAATTCAATGCATAAACAGGCCTTAGCAGTTATTCCTAAAACACCTGGGACAGTAGAAGTTGTATATGCCAGTATTCTAAGCATATGTGGATAATGCACCTATATCTATATCCAAACACGACAGTTCATTTATTTTGTCTATATCAGATTTTGTTTTCCTTTATCATAGTGTTGTGATGTTTTTGTCAACTGTCTAAGTACGGATGTCATTCTGAAATAAAGCTTACATAATTATCGTCACTATCACTGCCATATATCTCTTAAGAATTTACCACTGTAAATCTGTAAACATACCGAGTTAAGAGATGACGACAGGAAATGAGTTTATTTGTAACTCTGTGGGATGCTCCAACAATGCATCCAGTTACAAAAAACAGGATATTTGCAGTTTGCTGCATCTTCTAAATTATCCTCTATTATACCTGGATGGCAAAGAAAAGTGTGATGGACTTACATTGATCATCAAGTCATGAATTCAAAAGAGGAAATATAACCCATGCATGCCAGACAAGCCTGGTGTAAAACCTATTGAATCAACATAAACAAACAAGAAGGGCCATTGCAGTTGAAAGGCTTAGAGGTTGGGAAGAGATGGAGACTGTTCATGAGTTTATATTAATCAAACTTGTAATTCTGATAATGATATCATATGAATGACTCTTCAGCTTGTAAACTAGGGGCAATTACTCAAGTCACAGTGAAAGGGCACATCAAGTTCTGTCTTACAAACATACTCAGAGTAGGCAGTAAGCAGAGTGAATAATCAACAAGCAATTCTAAAATGTAAAGCCAACATTTGCGAGCAAATGTAGTACATCTCCTTCCATTAAACTCATCTACACTTTGCAGTCAACAAATGCATTGTCACTATATCCTTAATAATCCAAATCGAAATTCACTACATCCCCTATATCTTCTCCCTTAACAAACATATCTAAATTCAAAAGTACCTTGATACCAATGGCCTCTGACCTCACTCTTACAGGCCAGGTCAAAGGCCAGGGTTAAGGCATTGACTCTTAGAAAATAATGCAAAAACAATAAATTCTCTCTCTACAAAGGAAAACAATGACTGTTCATTACTATGCTATATGGTAAGTTGGGGCAAATCTACACAATTTGTGATGCTAATTGCGCTTGATCCATATCGTATTTCTTCAAAACAATTTTGACAGTGAAAATAATGACATGGTAACTGCACACTGCATTAACCTAACAGTTGAGGTTTGTAAAAGAAGCATAACAACTTCAACATCATTGGTAAGGCATGGTATGTATATGTACATTATGCCATACAACTGCTTGCGGGGAGGATAAGCGGTAGCACCATCCGCTCCTGTTATTTTTGTCCTTTTACTAGCTGGCACAACACTCGGTTAAGGGTGTGTTTGTTATTATCTTTGATTAGATCCTCAGCTAAATGTCTTGGTTGGAAACTAATTTAAGTCCTTAGGCTGTGTTACTTTACACCCTTAAGTAGTTCTAAGGTAGAATCTTAAGTTAGATCCATAAGACAAACCCAAAAACTCTGAACCTAGCCTAGTCTATAAGGACTTACCCAAGATTTAAGGACATTCACTAACAAAGTTACTATTCTAAGGACCTAATGCAACACATAATCTAAAGGTTCTGTCTAAGATTTACCAAATAACGTAACGTAGAACCTTCTTTAACGACCTCCCCAAATACCTAACCCAAGTATGTCACAAGATTCTGGAGACACTCCCAGGTATTTATTCCCGAAGGATCTACCATTTGATTTTACGTCTTATTAGTTCCCAGTAATAATTACTCACTCTCAAAACAGTGATACCATAAATGACATCCACTACAGGCACTCAAATTAACCCTTGTTTACTTCATGAACATGATGACAAGCAGCTGACGAGAACCCGGACACATAACTTCATATATCACGAGCTTGAAGGCTTGACAACAGTCCTTTACAAACTATTTTTACGTTTGACACTCATCGGGCTGCTACTGTAGAGGGAACAGTTATTCATACACACACACAGGCAAGATATATCACTAAAACTGTACAACAGAACAGTTCGTGCCACCTGTAATGTTGTATGTCGGCCTATCCGATGAGAGGTGGATTGTTGTTATGGATGATCCGTTCGCGCACATGCGGAAGGCGTTTGTGTAATTTCTGTGCACAAAGTGAATATTTATGTTTATATAAATAAATAGATAAATGAATAAATGAATATATATATATATATATATATATTATTGTTTTTTTAGT
>JAYMFT010128694.1:0-13085 GCA_038088735.1 Panulirus argus | reverse complement strand
CACATCTATATATATATATATATATATATATATATATATATATATATATATATATATATATATATATAAAACCTACATTTGGTCTTTATCCCTGTATTCCTGAAACGTGAACTATCACGAAAGCGCTTGAATCTTCGTGTTTCATTTTCCTTTTTTTTACCAGCATATTTGTGAATCACGTGTTCTTTTGCAGTTTTTCTGCATATAGATAGATAGATAGAGAGAGAGAGAGAGAGAGAGAGAGTCAGATAAACAGATAGATAGATAGACATAGATAGACATACAGATAAATACCATTTTCTGTGCGTGATAACATTATTTGTGACAGTCCGTTGTAGATGTTTTACATATGCAAATACGAAATATATGGTGGATTAGATACAAGTGAGCACTTACCATGTACTTCTTCCTGTCTCTGCTGTTCTTGTTATAGCCATCTAGATCCGTGTTGTCATCATTTACATGTGCCAAACGTAAGAAGTACGCCATCCAAGTGGTAGAGGCTACCTTTAACACAAAGTAGACAAGGATTCAATATCTTTAATTCACTTACATCAGTTTCGAGTCCATTGTCTACCTTTGGGGTACACAGCAGCTCAAATCTCAAAATTGACTAAACTTTCTGTATTTTTTGGTATTTTTCTCAGGGAAATGAATTTACTCCAAAACCTCATTGTAACGAATGCTTTTCATATAAATTATATAAGCATGGGGTTGAAATATTGTTGGGGAGTCTTTTTTTTTTTAAGGCCTGTGATTAAGTATTTAATTTCTTACTTTATTAGAAGATTCTTGTGATTATTTGCTTCGTATTTCTTGGGTATTTGTCAGCTAAAGGGAGCGTTATGTGATATATTTCCATGATCACTTCAAGAATAGCAGCGTTTCATTACATTATATTTCAGTTTTCAAACAAACTCCTCTGGGGCTAAAAAATGACTTGAACCATTACGTGCGATGGTGGATACGAGTGATAGATTGTAGAAGCTGGTTTCTTCAGAGTTTGTTAGAATGTGTCAGAGGATGAGAATGTTCCGCATTACAGTGGTATGAGAGTGTCACAGTACAGGAACAGATGGAAGTCTCATATACACCATACTTAACTTAGGACAGTCAGTGAAAACTGATCGTTTTCCTTCCCCAAACACACACTGTATAGTAGTATTAAGATCTTAGATTCATGATTCAGGGACTTCAGTTTTCGTTTCTCACTTGTCAACACGAATGAAATTAATATACATATGTATGACTTATACTAACCAAAATGTCTAGGTATGCCAGTCCCTTCCAGTCGTTTCATGTACTGTATTAATAAAGGTGACTCTCCTAATTCTGTCTGTTCTCAAGCACTAAGAATGATTGTCTCATTGTCTCATTACAGATCATGCAACAGATATTCTTTTGTTGGGGCTGATGTTGTTGGATGGAACTCCGTCTGTTCATTGCTGTCCCTTGATCATTATGGTTCCAGATCACAGGGCACCATCCCTCTACATCTAGCAAAATGATTTTACTTTGTATAGAAAGTAATAATAAAACAAAAAAAAAAATGCTTTATACTTGATCAAAAAATGAATGACCAAAGGAGCTAATACCACCCAGCATGAGTGAGGCATGACATGTGCTAATTTTAGCTCCCCTTCAGCTGATAGAATGATTAACTCTGCAAAGAAAAACGGGCACACTTCTTTAAGACCTAATGACCAATTGCAGTTCACGCAGCTGATGAATACTACCTCGTGCATATAATACTCCAACTGCTGGAAAAGCGCCATCTTCATATCAGGACTTAAAAGATCTGTTCTACCTTATAAACAGGGCAGTAAACCAGCGGAGGAGTCCTGGATGTGTCCCACACAAGGTTGATGTACTGACGCGTGGACAGTTCTGGGTGCTTGAGGCACGTCTCTGTCAGCAGGGCCAGCCGCTCTTCCTGTACACTCATCTGCTCAGAGATCAGCTCACGAACCTGAAAAGAAAAATATAATTCAGCGTCAGAGTCTCATTCCGAGGCCATCCACATCCGGGTTACAGCCTACGCTAGCCATGTGTGTGTGTAATTCCTACACATAATGTTATCATTTCTAGATTCGAACAATCTTATCGATCCTTTCTAAGAACTTAGCTGCATTTCTTGTCATATCATCTATTTTAAGTCCGGATGGCGTGTCTTCTTTTCATTACAGTGCTTAAGTGTTATCCTTTACCTCCTCAAACGTGTCTTACATTTTCATATTATAATCTTCAAAGATTATTCCATAACCCCAGTCACTTATACCTTGGTCTTGATCTAATCATAGTTGTATCCTTATATCTACTATTTCCATATTCATGATAATCTACTTAGAATTATATCCATAACCTACACCTTTCCATATTCATGATATGAAACAACTCTGTCTTATCATACGAGTTTACACTTCAACAAACTTCTCTCGTTTCTTGTACCATCTTGTACTCCTCCTCTCTAAGCCTCTCTTAAAAATACCTTTCAACTGTCTCATACTCTTAAGAACGAAACACCCCCTCAGTCCCACATTAATCATTATCCAGTGTGTCAACCGATTCAGTCCCAGTTGATCCTAAATGACCCAGTAACTAAAGGAGTTTTTCCCCTTAACCTTTAAAATCTTAACAATATATCTATTACCTTCGTAGTCACATCATCCTTATTTTAATTTTTCAAGAGAATATTCAGAATCTCAGACTATCACTTCTATTTTCAGAGCTATGCACATCTTTTTTCTTTTAAATTAATTTTCTGGTGGCAGTTATCACCTGTGGTGAGGAAGCTCCATCACTTATCACTTATTCTGCTACATTTACAGTTTCATCTCTCATTTCTCCAATTTACATACCCCATCCCACTTATTCTCTTGGACACTCTCATCAGTCTAACTTACAACATTATCATTTCTTAATTTCATGAATCAAGCGCAAGAACATATGTGCCTCCTCGCCTTGAATTCTCTTATCTGGATATCTTACCTAATCAATATTCAGATTATCTTCAGTTATTTCCTTATCACATTCATTATCTGTGATCAGCTCTCCGATAACACATTCCTTCATAAGGAACAAAACTTCTCACGAAAAATCATCACTTGCAGACATGGAGAGCCCAACAAGTCTATGTTTCCCGGTTCCCAGCATCCTATAGTGTGCAAAGAACCTCCAGAGTCCCGCCTGTCTCTGCTGCCAAAGAGATGGGGGAGGGGCCCTCAGGCGGCAGTAGCACCGGCCTCTCCTAAGACTCTTACTCCCTGTTTAAAACAGACTCCCTAGTCGTTATTTCACTGCCATCCACAGTCTTTCTACTGATCATTCTCCGTTGAAGACCATCGTACAAGTGCCGCTCCTGGTTCTTAAATCTCTCAGAGACCTAACTGTTTTCATGAATTCCATTGGTATCTTCTTCGCTCACTATTCTGTATCAAGAGGAGGAGTCTGGGTTCATTTTCATCAACGATAAAACTGGTGCACGCTTTCTGTGCCTTAAACCTCCAAACTTCATACCTGACACTATTTTTCTCTCAAATTCTCCTACTTTTCTGTTTTAACTAATGCTCTTCTATCTCTACAAGCGTAACAATATTTTTGACCACTTAAAGTCTTTCCACATGACGACGCAGTATTAACCTACTTTGATGATTGGCCAAAGGCATCTGGCAGACTCCTGACACCATGTCACATGAACGACAGTTAGTGAAACTGATCATGCGGCATCGAGAGAGAAATATGTAACTGGATTCAAATTTCTTACATGACAAAAAGCGGCGCGTTTCACTTAATAGTTATGTAGGTGGTAGCCCATTTCTATTAGAATTTCCCAAGATGTTCTAGGTCCACTCTTGTTGGTAACTTTCATTAATAACCTGCAAGGTGTAGGGACAAGTGTACTTAGGATATTCTTAGGCGAAATCAGTTTGTAAAGAATAACGAAACGCAAGGAAGAGAAGCAAGCTCTTCATAAATAGATAACAGAACATCAGCCTGTCTGATGAGTAAACAGTGAGCTCCAACACTAGCAGATGTTTTGTTATGTATCTTGTCACAAAATCCGGAAGCATGAGTATATTAGGAAGAGCAACGAAGGAATACAGAGCGACCTTGAAGAGATAAAAGTTGATAAGGATCTCAGAGTAAACACGAATAATACAGTCATTCTACCAACATATATACACTGAGGTAAACAAGGCAGAGCCATGAAGCTTATAAGGACTTTTCACTAAACTCAACATTTTGCATCGTTAAAAACCTTTGTACAAAACAGGTAAAACCACTGCTAGGATATATTAACAAATCGATCATCAGAGTACTTGATGGATATAGATAAGATGTAGATATAGATAAGTCTTAAGGTATTACATGAAATGAAGATACAGATAAGTTCTTGAGGGATATAGATAAGTCTACTACTATCAAAGATGAGGATATAATGAGTCTGATAATGAGGGGCTTCCAAACAGGGCTACACTGAGTACGAGAAAAAGTTAAAAGTAATAAGGCAGTGAGGTAAAGTCTCCTTTGGATACCAGGCAGTAAATGATCGGAATTTGCTGCCAGAGAAAGTGGGCAATCAAAGGACATTAACATATTTGAAGATGATTCTGATAGAAACTGGAAATATATGTGTAAGACATTCCACGAACGACTGATAACACACCCTCCGCATGCGTAAGAAGTGTTACTTACAAATCTGCCAGAGAGACCAGCAGTGGTATCAACATGTTCCTTTACCACGAGTCAACAATGCACTACAATGACCCCATTTCGCTCTCATTTTCCGCTGCGCCACTGCCACAGAAACAGCGCACAGCCGTGGTGACACTGACATTGCACAGCCTTGCCGCATCCCCACCTAATCATACCACCACTTATTCCCACACATCCGCTACTTCCACTGTGAAAAGCTTTTCATAGAATTCGTCCTACTCGGCTGCCACACTTGAGTCAAAACTTCCCACACAACTTTCTTGTTCACGACATATGCGGTATATATACTGTAGTCCTTCCAAGCGTGTATCGTAATTCACGTGCCATCAAGCCTGTCATCAGGTGATAGAAGGAGCTGTATCATTTTTGCTTGTTTTCACTTTTGTTAAGAGAAGCTAAAGCGAGGATAAAGAGTAACCGGCAACCACTGAACAGGCTAACGGTCCCGGCGTCGCTAGCACACGCGCAAGGCACATCTCTGGCCCACTGACCTCTCGTAGGTCGATGCACGTAACATACAAAAATTTTTGCACCCGGAAATGGATGACCAGTGGAAGATATCCCTATCAATAGTAATGATTTTTAGTATGATGGCTTTAAAGGGACGGATAACGTCTTGATGTTGCGCTAAACCTACGTAAATTGTTGATGATATTCTGGAGTAGTGACACTTTTACCTCGGGGTCTTGGTGATGAATGGAGATGCTCTTGAGGACGCTGCCGTTGGTGGGCGCCACTGCAACAGGCCAGTGTCGGTCGTGTGGACTGGGCGCGCGCCACAGCCGACACGGGAACACGTCCCTCGTGGGGTTACTGTGGCCAACATGGTTCTTTATCTGCAGGTTGTATTGCCTCCTGGAGCAGTTGACGGCACTGGGGAAAACTACCTGATTTCCCCTGGCCCTTCGAGACGAACTGGTTGGTGGCAACGACCGGGGCTTTGTGGTGGGGGAGGATAAACTTATCTTCGAATACTGACTCTCGTCCGTTTGGATTACTATTCGACTGTGAGTTGTAGTCTCGGAGTTGCGCGACTCCTTTTGTAAGACTTTTCCGTCGTCTTCCTCTTCCCACCACGACAGGGTCAGGCCATCGGCACTATGAGCCGCCCTCTGCCCATCGCTCTCCAGTCGGGTGCTGACCTGCACTGGTGTTCCTCTCTGGTGTCCCTTCACGGAGTTATATTCCAGCAGGTGCAAGTTGATGTACACCAATATTGCTAGTACACAGAGTAGTACCACAGACTTCAGTCTCCTGCTTAACATAAGCATTTCAGCTGCAACGCCTCAGGTCTGTAGAGCCTGCTATTTTCGGTAAATATCTGTCAATATTTACAAGGAATTTTCTTTCGTGTGACAGTCATGATATAGATAATCTATTCACCTCTTCCACTGCACATTCGATGACACAACTATATCATAAATCTTATCAAACTTTCTGTAAACATACACCAGTCTATAGAAAACGCAGAATCACGATTGGATAATATCAAGTAAAAACAGGACAGATCCTGGGTTCACCGCCCGTGCCTCCACCGGCCGTCCACCACCACGTCTGACTTCACAATGACGGAGTTGAGACCGAAATGGTATTCAGGTGTCGTGCAGTTGGTGTTGCCATATCTGGGGGGATTATTTTCTCGATGGTAGTTGGTTTATAACGACTAAAGTTGTTGGAATTGTCGAGAATATTACTGGAGGTCATTTGGCGTGATTTTGGATGTTTACCGAAGACAATCTGTATCACACCCTGGGAGATGTCAACTGCTTTGAATTCTGATTAATGAAATTAGTGGAACATTTGTGCGAATGTTTGTTATTAGAGATACTAGTAGAATAACTGAATTAGACATTGACCTATGATTATTTCACAAGCGTTGTATCATTGTATCATCATCAAATGTGTTGTGAAGGGTTATTATGATGACAATGAAACTCCTGCTTCACACAGAAACTCGTTGGTTGCTGTTTAAAGTCTTTGTGATGCAAGAAATAAATAAAAAAAACAATTTCCTCAACTGAAAGACAAAGATTAGGTCACTAACTTTATTCCTGTATCTTGTGGTACTTTGTAGGTATTTCTACATCGTGATGAATCTGGAGCTGTGTCCAGAAATTTTGATTTTCTCTCTTAAAATAGGTCTGTTTACTAATGAAAGATGTCTGTCAACCGTAGGTTTAGTGGCTGTGTGATTTGGTCTTAGACTATGTAGTGGGTAGGGAGAACTTGAATGGTACGTGGCTGTATTTACTGGAATGGAGAAGGGTGATGGAATAAGGATATGTAGTGGCGCAAGAGTAATGGGATTCGGATGGTAGTAGGATGGAACTGTAGAAGATGTAGTTGGCTAAGTTTGGTGGAATAGGTCAAGCAGTTAGAATGGGACACGAGTCGTGTTAATGAGTGGAATCGGGCACTCAAGTGTGTTGGGTTTACCGGTGTGCAATAGGGTGCTGGACTCGTGGAGTGAAGCAGGACTGGGATAGATGAAGTAGGATAGTGGGATGATGTTGTGTACTGTGAGGGATGATGTAGATAGTCATGTAGGACAGAAATATTGGGGTGTGAGGTGGGGGGATTGTGGGAGGGGTGGTGCTGGTGAGGAGGGGAGGTGAGGATAGTGCTCGTGAGGAGGGGAGGGTAGTGGGTAGCACTATCCTCCCCTGCTGGGGAGGGTAGTGAGTGGTGTTAGTGAGGAGGGAAGGGTAGTGGTTAGCTCTAGTGAGGAGGGGAGGGTAATAGATGGTGCTAGTGAGGATGGAAGGCCTGGAGTGAGAGTGTTGGATGAGTGTGGGGGAGCTGGGAGCCGGGAATGATTGTGGTAGTTGTGTTGAGGGTGTAGTAGTGAGGTGAAGTGTTACGTCTGGAGAGGTGGGCATATGGTCGGAATTTGGGTCAGTGAGGCGGAACTGAGATGATGGGACGGGGCAAGGTTAGCGAAGCGGGTTATGAGGACGAACGGTCCTGTGAACAGACGAACCTATGGACAAAGGCCCCTGGGGACGGATGAGGTCTAGGGAGGGAAGGGTCCTTATGGACGAGTTAATGAAATAATAATGAAGCCTTAACAATCTTGCAGAAGACGCGAGGATATAAAGCAAAGATAACGTAACACAGGGAGACTGTGGCCTGACGTGGACAAGTGAAATATCTCACAGGGTCAAGTACTTCTGTTTAACACCTTGACCACGACACAACGAACTTTGAGCACGACACTACGACCCTTGAACACGACACTACGACCCTTGAGCGCTACACTACGACTTTTGAGTACGATGCTACTATCTCTGAGCGATGTGGTGAGAGTTTTGAGTTCGGCGTGACCTTTAAAGGGTCAAGTCAAGGTGCTCAGGGGTCGTACCGTCGTGCTGGAGGGTTGTATCATCGTGCTCGAGGGGATTATGCACTTTTTATTTAGTGTACAATACAGCAGTGGGACTCTAAAGCTTGGTACTTATAAATGCTTAAAGTAAGATTAGCATACGGGAATAGCTAAGTCTGCCTCTAAGAATCTGGGTGTCCTGTCGATGTCGAAATTTCTTTTCCTCCGAACAGTTGCTTTATTTATAAAAAGAAAATAATTCGTCCTTGTATGGGGTGGTTCTAGCTCTGTTTCCTTACTTGACAGAGTTGAGTTGATAGCGTTCCAACTTACAAACTTGACCCTCTTGCCCTACGCCGCAATGTTGATTCACTTTCCTTCTTCTACGGGTATTACTTTGGCTTTTGCTCCCGAGAGCTGGCTGCTTGTGTGCCCCCACCGCTAGCTAGACCACGCAATACTCGGCAAGCTGCTGCGTCACATGATTATTGTGTGGCCATCGGCAGCTCAAGAGTGGGCCGTTTTGATACCTGCTTCTTTACCTACATGTCGAAACTTTGAAACTCTCTATCTTCCCATGTCTTTCCCATTAACTATATTATTGCACATTTCAAAAGACAGGTCTTTCACTTTCTCAAAAATTCGTAAATACTTTCCCTTGTCCTTTCTTTTTCAGTTCCATAATTCTCTTTATTTCAAGTAAGGCCTGGACTCTCTGTGGACTGTTGTCCGTGAGTGGAGCTCTCAACATAAAAGAAAATATTGGGCGCGAGATTGTTTATTTACAACGCGATGGACTAGAGGTGGAAAACAAATCCAGAATATTGGGAGAATGATCACAGCGGTCAGGAATATGGGCAAGGTGGGAAATAGCTTGCTCAAAATCATCTAGAATGGAAAAGTTGAGGGCTTCAATCCCTCCACCATCCATATGGGAGGAATTCAACCATTCCTTATGGTGAACGTTGAAATCCCCTAGATAGAGGAACTCGGCTTTCGGATGTGATGATGTCACAGTCTCGTGGCAGGAATTTAGATAGTCGAAGAAAGGTATAAAATTTGTAGAATTTATAGAGCAACAGGCGAAACAGAGGGGAAGTGTGGTAGTTGGGAGACAGGCCATGAGCCACACAACTTCAAATTCTGGGGACTCAAGATCCTTGAGCCGTGCAACAGGTGTGTTTATGTTGGAGTAAGCACAAACACCTTCTTTGAACCGGGATCGTGGTGGAGATTATAGTTGGATATGAAGAAAAGACTTTTGAGATCATCATTAGACAACTGTGCCTCAGAGAGAGGTAAGATATTAGGAAAGGTACTAAACAGATGGTTTTCAACTGAGGATTTGTTACTAGAGAGACCAGGGATGTTGGTATAGTGAATAGGAAAAGAGGACGGTCTCACAGAGAGGGAAAGGTCGTGGAAGGGGCCGGTTCTACTACTGCCTGAGCCCTCCCTCTCATTGGCAGTAGAGTTAGGCAGGAACCCGGGAGATTCTTAACGCCACATGATGCCGGAGACTAGAGGCCTTAGATTTGTCGGACTCTGTCATGATAATGCTTAAAAATGTTAAAGTGGACAGGATTTGGCAAGGGTACTTATGTGAAAAAAACAAGGTTTGTGTAGTTGTGTGGAGCTTGTAAGGAGAAGATGATAAGACTAGCCCGGTAGTCTCATTTTGATGAGACAGAAAGTAGGACCAGCAATCATGAGATGGAGAGTGTAAGATGGTTCTGAGCACCCCTTTAAAACTCCTCAGTCAGGACCGTAGTACAACCCTGGGCGGTTGCAGTGAGCAGCCTATTAACTACAGATATGGTCCAAGATCAGCATCCATACCACATTGCTGGGGCTACTGTGCATTCAGACATACCGATCTTTACCTTTACAAACACAGATCTCTCCTATCACCCGAGGTCTTTACTCTTTCGTTCACCTTGTGATTTGCTTCACCCCTTTTGCCCCAAATGCTTCCATGTCAACTCTTAGGCACAATAAACACTCAAGTTTCTTCAGGCCCTCTCCATTTAAATTCACACTCAGACTGTCTTCATTCACCCACTACTGCTCCTCATTACCTTGCTTTTGTTTATATTAACTCTCATCTCTATGCTTTTATACACTCAACTGTCACGAACCTTTGAGGTTTAGAATCTGCTTTTCCCTTGGATATCCAAAAACAGCATCTAATGTACTATCTCCCACTTCTTACCTATCCCACCAGCCTGTCCATTCCCAAATTGATACGTAGATAGCCATATCACACATCCTTAACGTAGACCAACCTTTGCCAGGAACCGCTCATCTTCCACTTACTTGCACACATACCTTGCTCTCATGTAGTTAGTATCTTTCCACTTCTCCCATTTGTCTTTAGTACCTTCCATAATGCATCTTTGTCCACACTTTCACATTTGTGTCATTCTCTTTTTTCAAGAATTTCTCTCACACGTGCTTCAGAGCATACACAGGGTGCACAAACCCTTCTCCTCTCCTCTGGTTTACGGATCTTTGATATGCTGGACCACGAGGAAGTGTTGGGAATGGTACATAGTTTGTTGAGGTAGTTGGGCCTTGGGTGTCAGGATGTAGGTATTTGACATATAGGAACTTTCTTACATATTCTTCATACCCTCAACTTTTGAGTGAAAATATCAAACTCTCCACAAACGCACACAAGTGCCTTTTTTCTTCTTTTAGCGGGAGCTCCTGAGTGCTGAGTTGGCTGGAGCTGACCGTGTGTTAGCAGCTGGCCAGCGAGTAGTCACATGGTCGCCAGCAGCACTGACCCACTTCAGTACATCCTGCAGAGATGTTGTTGAACACGTACAAGCACTGGCAAACAAATTAATCAGGTAAGATGAAATGCATTTATATACTGCGTACATAAAAATGATTACTTTGTACTTCATTTTCCTCTTATGATTTAATTGATTAATTTACTAAGCTATCCTGCCCCTTTTATACATTTTCTTGTGTACTAAACAAGATTCACTTTAAGTGAACATGGAACATTGCCTACAAGCATGATAGACTGAAGCGTTGGAGTGGAAACAGGAAAGTTAGGAAGCGAAATACCCATTAGATTAACCCTTTTGCTAGCCAATGACGCAAGCTGCATTGTTAAAGTAGTCAGACCTCTGACACTATCGCATGATCATTACTATCCCACTCAACTGGAAGCCATCGTTTGCAGCTAAAAATGCTCAGGTAATGTATTATTTTTTCTTGTAATATGTGTAAGATGATCTTATGTTTGGTTGTCTTGTAAGATAGTTCATCCATGTCTTTGAAGGAAGGAACTCTTCGTCCCAGTGATGCATAACGCGGCACAAACCCTCACTGATATTTTCCTACCTTTTCACCATCTTTAATTTCACTCAGTCACAATGCTATTAATGTATAGTATGCCTCAAAACACTGAAATCACTTGCTGAAGCTTTAGTAACACTAATATTATATATATATAGATAAATATCCAAATATCGGGAGGAGGATTAGGTTACATCTATATACGTAGAGAGACTGCGACAGAGTGGGAAGGAGGGAGGTACAGGAGAGGCTGTGGTGCATCTCGATGCGGCTGAAGCTCTACCTGTTAAGCTCAGTAAGTAATCGTCTCTTGGTAATGACATCAGTGACAAAAAAAATCTTTTGTTTATCAAGAAATACATCACTTTTTGCTTAACACAACCTGTACCACTAGTGAGCAAGAAAGCCAGTGATATTCTACTGATGCAGTCTGTATTGTCAGCCAGTGAAGTGGTGAGATATCGGCAAGTAGCCATAATGCAGAAGGACAGACACTAGGAATGTCAGTTTGTAGATAAGCAGAACTTACCTTACTGCCCTAGGTTCCTGCAGTAATCAGAAAGCTGACCATGTTGGTCGGGCAGAACCACAGGCCAAAGAACGTGTTGGTAGAGGTCGTTATCTCTGCATGGTAGGTGCAGGACACTTGAGGAACAGGTGTTCACAGTGAAAGTGGCATCTGAGACATGAGGAGTCTTGTGATAATCTGAATCAGTGATTCTAACAATCCTGATGTGGATGGTGTCCAGATCACAGATGGAAGAATACAGCACATAAATATCTTGGTGTGTAGTTTCAGATAGGTTTATAGTTGCTGGAGTTGGCGGATGGGGAGCAGTTGTTTACTGCTTATTGAGTTTTCCTGGTGTGAATATACTTTGTCGGTCATATTTGTAGAGGAAGAGGGGATCTGAGAACATGGGTTGTTAAAGGATGAGGCAGAGGTGAGTTTCTTATTTCTACTTGGGGGTTGGTACGTAGCTGTTAGTGAGGTGGTTTGATCAGAACTAGAATTTACATAAATAAATGAAGATATCTTTTTATGTTGAACGCTCCAGTCACGGACAAAAGTCCACATCAAGGCCGGGCTTTAATTGAAATATAGAGAGAGTTATGAAACGGGAAAAGAAGACACAAGGGAAAGTATTTATAGATTTTGAGAAAGTGAAGGATCTGTCTTTTGAAATGTGCTACGTCATAGCTATTGGGAAAGACATGGGAAAGTAGAGGGTTCCAGAACTTCGACGTGTAGGAAAAGAAACAGGCATCAAAACGGCCCACCCTTGAATTGCCAATGAACTCACAATTGTAGGTTGTTGATAAAAGCCGCACAGGGTGGTACAAGCGTCCTGACTGAGGAGCGTTAAAGTGGTACTCGGAACCATCCTACACTCTCCATGTCATGATTGCTGGTCTTACTTCCTGTCTCATGAAAACGGGACTACGGGGCTAGTCCTACCTTGCTTATTATTATCACTTTTTTTCTCATAAGTACTCTTGCCAATTCCTATCCGCTCTAACATTTATAAGCTCAAGATGCCAGTGTCCGTCAAATCTATGGCCCCTAGTCCCCGGCATCATGGGGTACTAAGAATCTCCGGGTTTCAGCCTGACTACTGCCAATGAGAGGGAGGGCTCTAGCAGTAGTAGTACCGGCTCCTCCCATGACTCTCCCTTCTCTGTGAGACCTTCCTCTTTTTCTGTTCACTATACCAACATTCGTGGTCTCTCTAGT
>JAYMFT010128683.1:0-13085 GCA_038088735.1 Panulirus argus | reverse complement strand
GAAGCTCTGGAACTCTCTACCTTCTCATGTCTTTCCCAATAACTATGACCTGGCTCATTTCAAGAGACATGTTTTTACTTTCTCAAAAATTTGTAAATACTTTCCCTGTCTGTTTTTCCCCCTTTCTTAATTCTCTCTATATTTCAAATGGGGCCCGGCCTTGATGTGTACTTTTGTCCGTGACTGGAGCCTTCAACATAAAAAAATAATTTTTTTTGTACGAAACATCTTGCATGAAGAACTCTCCGATTGGACCCGGAGGTTTAAGCAGCAGATCTGGGATCTCTTTACGTAGGTACTTTATGTCAAGTGACCACACTGGATCAATCTGTTGCTCTTCTCTTACCTTCTTTGTATCAAAAGTAAGATACTGGGTAATCAATGCGTCTGCTACACCATTCGACTTTCCTGTCGTACGTTCTACAGTTGAACTGAGATCTTGTGCCAGTGATGACCACATTGCTAACCTGCCTGAAAGATTCTGATTACGAAAAACCTCACCAGTGGTACATGACAAGTGCACGCGTATAATGGGTACTGATAAATGGTATCCTTGAGGTACCGAAGTGTCCATACTACAGCTGACACCTCTTGTTCTGTGGCTCTATCGTGTGTTTCAGACTTACTGAACGTACGACGACGATAGAATATGAGGTGTAAGCATCCTGCTGCCTTTTGCATGAGTAAAGTTCCGATCTTACTTCGCTTACCAACAAATATGGTGGATAGGTGTCTGGAAACACTGGTATGGGCAGAGAAATAAAGAGTTGCTTTAAGATGTCCATCCCAATTTGCTGTGCGTCTCCCCAGTGGAGATATTTGTGAAGGTTGCGGGAGGGGGGGGGGCAATGCTATCAAAACCCTTAAGGAAACATCTGTAGAAGAATGTTTCGACTTTGTCAATACTCTTGAAGTCAGAAAACTGTGGCACTGCCTTCCTTTATCATAATCGGGCAACACTACCCTTCCGGCCACTATGTGACCCAGATAATTCATTCTAGTGTTTACAGATTTCCAATTTGACTAACTGAATCTAAGATTAGCCTGTTGTAGCTACCTCAAGGCTTCTTCTGAGTTACTGAAGTAGGAATATCCATACTTATAATGATGTTATCTCGATAGACCATAATGGTCTCTCCAACCAAACTACGGAATATCATTGTAATAAACCTTGAAAAAGTTACCTCGAAGAATGTACTGCGAAAGACATCTGTGTATATTCCCAGTGTCCGGTCGATTTACTGGTCTCATCTCTGGGTATTTACTAATAGCCATGTATCAAATCTAATTTGAAAAAGATCTTACTGGTCGCCAGATCTTGCAATAGTTCCGTTGATGCAGGTAGACGGAATCCACTGAATATGCTTCACTTTATCTAACTGTCTGTTCTCAGTTACAGGTCTCTGGGTTCCATTGTATTTAGGGACTACTCACAGATCCGGGTCCGCCGAACCCTCGCCTGCTCTCTCCTTTGGACTTCTGGGATGACGCTCTCCATTTGCCTTTGGTCTCGGACTTACTCAGAAAAGATGCTTCGACAACAGCAAAACCATGTAGCGTTTCGTCGGAGAACGGCGAAATGGCATTGGTCAGTGGTATGATAATTCATTCTTCTCGCTAATTTTCCTCTTCATACCTTGTACAATGCTGGCACACTATTCCCACTCAACGCTAATATATTTTCTCGATAATATATCATCCAGACAACCACAACTTTCTTTTATGCCCAAGAAAAAAAAAGGTTGAATTACTTGCAACTGTTTATGGGGTTAGTATTCGTGCGTCTGACAACTTCGTCGGCGTGACTACACACAAAAGACAGATACTGGCTTTATTTAGTATATAATACAGTGTAATATTTTTCCAAGAATATATATCTCGAGCAGCCAGTAATTTCTATCCTGCCAATGAAATAGACGAGTTATTGGCAAACATGTATGGGGGTATGTGAAAGCGCGGCTGACAACTTCCTCGACGTGTCTAGAGACGGAAGACGAGACTGACCTTTTATAACGTAGAAGAGGACCAAGGCAGCATTCCAAGGTGAGCTGCTACGTTGAATCCCACCCTGTTGAAATGTTCCCTCTTCAGAGTCCTTCGCTGCCTGTCGCTGGGAATGGGGCAGGCGGTAGATAGAGACGTATACTGGGCGTGGCACAGGTTGTGGTGGAATTGTGTGTGAAATAAGATGAGTTAACCCTAAGGTTCTTCCTCCCAAGCTACTGTTTTCTTTTGACCATTAGGAGAGCTGAAGTATACTCTTGTCACCCTGGTGTTCCTTCATCACGAGGCGTAAGGCTCTGGTAATCTTGCATAGCGGTTAACCTATCAGCCATTTTCCATGAAATTTTACCTGATTGACTTTGGAACGTTCTACTTTCATTACTTTAATGGGCAACTCGCAAGGTTCACAATATCCCTCCCATTCCTTTCATAAGTTGTCATTTAAGTTCAGTTATGTTACAAGTTTTCAGTTCACAACTGTACGAAACTCATCGACAAACATGTAGTATATTTGGGAAGGGATCCAGTAGTACCACATATAGCTAAAGCTGGTTTCTGATCACTGTCACACTGATCTCCCAGCACAATGAGGATGGGAATCAGATATACAAAAGGGACTTAGTCTTATGTCAGCGGTAACTGAGGTTGGCAAGGGGTGTCCCGTGTTTACGTGATGTGAGAGGCTTGCATGGGCACGACTTGACGCAAGACTTGTTCAGGAGGAGGAGGAGGAGGAGGAGGAGGAGGTGGAAGGGGGGGGGGGGGAAATGGAGGCCTTTTATTAATGGTAATTTCTCTGATCGGGTTTAAGGATGCAACTGTCTGCAGTCTCTCGTGATGATAGTATTTGTCCTATGGAAGGAACAGTATTTCTAAGAATGTTAGATGGACAAGGGTTGGGGGAAGCTCGTGTGGGTTCTTCAGGTGGATAGGGAGATACAGGTAGATATGGACGGGTGGATTTACTATGTCTTATTCGCTTACCGTGATAAGGGTGCTTCCTCAGGCCTCGGTGAACGCTGTTGTGGTGTAAAAGTCTGGGTCTACATGACCGGGGATCTGATGGTTGCTCCACCTCTTGGACGCCCTGGAGAATGATATAAAGATGAACTGGACGAAGGGTCAGATGGGAAATGTATATCAAGTTATATAAATCTGGGATGATTCCCCAGGGTACTGATTGATAACAGCTGTGACGGAGTTCTTCAGTCCCTCATGTTTAGAGATTAGACCTCATCACCTCAGCCTGTTCCGTCCCTACCTTAACTTGTAGACGAAAAGCCCGTGTCAGGAGTTATGCCATGAATGCCAGCGATAGTCCCGGATTTCCCTAAACATCTTGTCATGCTGTGTCACGCAAGGCCTCTCTCAGTCATACTCCCAAACTATCAGTCTTAAAAGTATAACAATAATCATTTAGCTCGTTAGCGGCCACCGGTAATGACAGCTCTCCAGTTAATATTAGTGTCTCTATCCTCAAAATATGTCTGATATTCTCCTCATCAAAGCTTGAACTTCTGCCAGGTTGATAATACAACACAGTCAAAGCATCGTCATAAGTCGAGTTGGTCCAGCATCATAATGAATTCATCTTTTTGCCCACTTTCACTTCTTCCCACTTTTGTATTCACACTATAAACCAGCTGATGTCGAGCTGAGAATTCGTTTAACTTCACCCATATAGTTGTCATTATGTTCACTGTTCATGAGTGAACGTTAGTACGATTACATCAAGCAGCCTCTAAATTGTCCTTAACTAAATCGGTCCAGCTGGATCTTGGGTTGCCATGGCGGACGCCCCCATCTGGTTAGCCTTGGCTGCAAGTTTTGCAGGAAGAGATGCCAGGATGCGCCCGAGATGGCCATAAGCCTCGTCTTCCATGACGCAAGAGACTAGAGACTGGGACTATGTCTGGAACGACTCAAGACCGCTCGGGTATGAATCCAGCGAGAAGAAATATATTTTCTCGAGACATCTTCAAGCTCTTTTATAGACTAAAGTGACTTTAGAAGACCAACCTTATTCGTCATTAAACTTTCCGCTCCATAGATCAGTTCTGTGACCACGAGTGATCGATACATCAAAATCTTCTTCGACTGGACGATGCAGTGTGATATCACAGCTGAGGCCTGGAATGGTGGCCGCTTCGGGAAGACCTGCCGGATATTATAGTTAAGGATAGATTGTTTTTTGTTCCTAATGTGAGAAAACACGGTATATCAACACACTTCACTCCCCATGTCAGAGGCCTGGTATCACTACCTGTGTTTCATCACTTACTTTTTTCCTGTAAACTCTGTATCGTAAAATTCTCATCCTTCCCTCAAACTCGCTTTTTTACGTAAACCAAATGTATCAGAGTTTGGATCCATCATTTTTTGTTATTAACATTGGCACTTCGTACCACAGTCGAACTAAAAAGAAATCCAGAAATAAATTTCAGTACACATTTTCGGTAGTCTAGATAGAACGTGACATCATGCCATGTACCTTAGCCAGTAACAATACGAAAGGCTATAGGAACATTTCATTGTTAACGGAACAATTTTGTACGCTAAACATTTTATGTGACGTCAGCAGCGTTAGATTCAATCTGACTTTCTTTACGCAGCTTTTTATAACGAAGTTTATCAAGGTGGATACAACACACAACAACAACAACAACAATAAAAACAACAGCAATAACAACGAAAACAACAACAACAATAATAATGATGATAATAATGATGATGATAGTAACAATAATAATGATAATAGTGATAATGAGGATAATACCTTTAGTGACAAAACTGTGACTTATGCAACGGGAAGGTAGAGAGAGTCCTTTGCATCTAAGAGCAAAAACTTACCCAGGATGGGACACGCCCAACCCACCCACTTTCACAGCCGGACGGCCTGACACACTGTCCCGTCATTGCCATCTGCCCTGCCGGTATATAAAGTGGTGTGCAAGAGGTCAGGCAGCCATTGACGCTGCCCCTTTGTTACCGTGGTCCTCTCCCCCAGTCACCTATAACCATGAAGTGTGTAAGTTCAAGAGCTCATACTGGCAATCTTGTTTAATAAGTTCGTGCTGGAGTAATTGGTATATACAAGATAGGTAACATATACTATGTCTACTTTATAGTGATGAAGATTATTGGCTTTGATCGTTTTAGTCACAGTTTTCACCTGAATAATCCCAGACTTGTTAGTAGTCGAAAACCAGTTTGGAATATCCATAATCATGTCAAAGAAAATTATCGTAATTTTACATCTGAAGATTAGAGTAATCTTCTGATATCTGGTGGTCTACATTGTCATTCGTCGGCACAATGATAATCAAAACTCGGTAAAAGAGACAAAAATTTAACATTCATATGCCCTAGATATACGTAAGTGGAAGATCAGTACTGATATTTACACGAGAATATTTATCAGATAAGATGGTGTACTGAATCGTTGAAATACATGAGACAGTACAGAATCATTAAAGTACATAAAATGGTACAGAATGATTAAAGTACGTACATATTACAGACGATACAGAAATATTAAAGAACATAGGATGGTACAGAATCATTAACGTACATGAGACAGTACAGAATTATTAAATTACATAATGATGTACAGAATTATTAAAGTATATAAGATGGTGCAGAATTACTGAAGTATGTAAGATGGTGCAAAATTATCAAAGTACAAAATTGGAACAGAATTATGAAAGTACATACGATGGTACGGAAATATGTAAGTACATAAGATAGTACAGAATTATTAAGGTACATAAGGTGATACAGAATTATTGATGTCCATAAGATGGTGCAGAATTTTCAAGGTAAATGAGTTGGTACAGAATTATTGATGTACATAAAGGGTACAGAATCATTGATGAATATAATATGGTACAGAATAATCAAGGTACCTAAATGGTACAGAATTACTGATGTACATAAGTTGTTGCAGAATTATTGATGTACATAGAAGGTACAGAATTATCAAGTTACATATGATGGTACAAAATTAAATTATCAAGGTGCATAAGATGGTGCAGAATTACTGATGAACGTAGATGGAACAGAATTATTGATGTCCATAAGATGGAACAGAATCATTGATGTACATAAGATGACACAGAATTATTAAGGTACATAAGATGGTGAAGCGTTATGAAGGTACATGTGATGGTCCAGCATCATGTCTAGAGCTGCTGGTTGTCTGTGCAGGTGATGCTGTTGGCGCTGGTTGGTCTGGCGAGCTGCCGCGTCATCCTTCCTGGAGGGGACAACGCCCGTGACGTTACCATCACGTACACGTGAGTATCACGCACAATACTGAATTCCTGATGCTTGCAATTGTTCCACTGAAAATGGATAATAACCACTCAACAACGTCGAGAGTGAAGAGTTAATTTTGGCGATGCTGTATTACCGTCAGTTGACGGACGGAATACAGCCTCGCCAAAGAACTTCTCGCTTCAAAGAGAGTCAGTCCTATCCGTGAGACTATTCATGAAATAGCGCAGTCTTACGTTTATAGTAGCCCCTGGAAAAGGCGTTCTGGAGTAACACCAGGACCCTTTCAAAAAGGGAGCCTTAGGCTGTAGTAAAAAAATATATATGTTCTTTATTTCTTTTCTTTCTCTAAAGTTTTACGGATGAACATGGGAGAGAGGTGGAGGTGGAGATTGAAGCAGATGAGCTGGGACTAGGGCTTATGAAGGCGGCTTCAGCACCCACCCCGAAGAGCACTGCTCCTGCACCCACTCTGAAGAAAGCTGCTCCTGCACCCACCTCGAAGAACGCTGCTCCTGCACCCATTGTGAAGAAAGCTGTTTCATCACCCACCTTGAAAAATGCTGCTCCCGCGTCTACCTTACAGAAGGCATATCTTGCACCAACCTTTAAGACGGTTAACCCAACACCGTTATTTACCCCAGCTTCAGTTTTCCAAACCCACTTCTTCGCCATGCCTTTCCCCCAGCCCCTAGCGGCCGTCAGTTATACTGCTGCCGACGTCGCTCCTCGTCCTCCTGCCGCCGCCCCTAAGGCTACCAATCCTCCTCCTGCGGCACCTTCCTCCGATACCTCTGACGAGAGCGACGAGGTCTAACTGGAGCTCCCGCAATAAAAATATTCGTGACTTTGCTCCAAATGCTTTACCAAGGAGCAAACTCTATCATACTATATTAATAAAAGTCATAATTTCTTGCTGCACTTGCTATCAAACATTCCTTACTCCCATGAAGAAAAAAAAAAAAAGATCTTAACACTACGGAAATTTTATGTTACACTGGAAAAATCTCTCGTTATCCTTATTCACAGAATACTACATCAGACCTTTGCTTGTGACAGATAACAGCATGATACCTGAAAATCAGATTCTGAATCTGTTCTGAAGTGATATGGGGAATGTGTGACACTTTGCTCTCTTAAGTACCTGAGGCCTCGCAGTCTGAATTGAGTACACTTTAAAGCCTTATCGAGGATCCTTCGGAGGGTGAGTCTGGTGTCAGTAGCGTCGGTGATTCCACCTCCGATAGCGCATACTAAAGCAGTTGCGGTTAAAAAGCTTGTACTAGGATTGCAGTTCCGGAATGACGGTTCTCAACCCACCCGCCGCCTTCCTTCACGCTCCCAGCAAGTGCACCGCCGCCGCCTCGCACATGGTGCTCCTCATGGAGTGCCCCGAGTGGCCGGCACTGGAGTGCTCCGAGCAGGATCCCTGAGTGGCCTGAAGGTCTGTCTATGGGTTAATGGAACAGGATCTCAGTTCTCTTTTGTTGATTTTCGGAACCCGAGGGAAAGAGTAATAGGAAGAGGCGCGGACACTCGTACTGCGACCCTGGAGGTGAAATTCTTGGACCGTTGCAAGACGGACTGCTACGGTAGCAGTTGCCAAGAATGTTTTCATTATTCAGGAACGAAAGTTAGAGGTTCCAAGGCGACTTGATACCGCCATAGTTTTAGACTTAAACGATGCTGACGAGCGATACGCCGGCTTGATATCAAGCATATTAAAATTTACTCACCAGTGGAAGAGTCCAGCATCCAGCTGATGGGAGAAATCAAAGCTTAAGTTTCAAAACATAAATGGGATTTCGTTCACTTTCCTCTAGTTAGAAAAGGCTCATGACACTGACTGTACGGACGATATAATAGAGAGAAAAATAAAAAATGAAATGTCAGAATGCACATCGGATTGAGCTTCAGCTTCCTGCCTCAGCTTAATCTGAAAGTAGAGAGCTCGGGAACTGGATCATACCTGCAGGCCATTCACCGCATGATAAAGGGGGCGTGAAAAGGTCCCAGAGAGAATGTATTGGGTCCGATTGTCGCTTAGATGCTTAATATTCTGTTTAGTATTCGGGGAGACGGTGCTGAATGGACTATGCAGAAGAGAACTAGAAAAATGGGGCAATCGTGATAATCTATAATGTACTACACATTTTCATGTAATCATGTGTAATCAACAGTTGTATAATCCTCCGATTATATATGTTTTCCATAAAATTCATGAATCTAAAGATTTATAGGGAAGAGTTTATTCATCTAAATGAATAGGAAGTAATGTTACGTATAACTTACAGAATCATATAAGTTATCCTTCACAGTGTATTAAAGAAAACTACTCCCTAATGATAGTGACAGGTCCAATTCACCAGCCGTACAGTCACAGGGAAAAGGTGGGAGGATGCAGTGACCTACGTGGTTATTTCTCGGTTGTCAGAGCGCAGAGTACTCTACCTTGCAAATGGGCAAACTTCCTCCACCTCCGACCCCCAGTCAACATTTTTCTCTGCCTGTGATCACTGCCGTTGGTGAAGCGAAGCTTTCCTTGACCTAAAGGAAGTGCGACAACCTTTCTTCTTCACCCACAGATTAATCGTTTTGGTCTTTGGCTGAAGGCATCTGTAACAACTTACTTCACATCACCTTTCCTTCACCTTTCCGTTCTAACGGTACTATTGTTGACACCTTTTGACAAAGCTATATTTTTGGGTTCTCTTTCCTCCTCTAACTCTATCCTGGATGACAACCTGATGCTCCTCTTACTAATTCTAGGCCTTTCCCTGTCATCTTTTCGAATAACGCTTTTTCTAAACACTAGTAAGGCATACGGGCCAGTTAGCGTGCTTCCGAACCCGTGTGTGTTCGTCTGCTTAAAAAACAAACCTTTTCGTTCTTCAAGGAAAAATCATTGGTACATTCCACCCCAAAGAAGGGGCACCGTTCTAACCCCGCTAACTATCGTCCTTTTTTTTTTTTTTTAACATTGAAGGCTCCAGTCACGGACAAAAGTTCACATCAAAGCCAGGCCTTGATTGAAATACAGAGAATTATGAAACAGAAATAGAAAAGACAAGGGAAAGTAGCTATGAGTTTTTGAGAAAGTAAAATACCTGTCTTTTTAAATGTGCCAGGTCATAGTTATTGGGAAAGATATGGGAATGTAAGGAGTTACAAAGCTTCGATGTGTAGGGAAAGAGGCAGGTATCAAACGGCATACCCTTGAGTTGCTGATGGCCACACAATATCATGTGACGCAGCAGTTTGTCGAGTATTGCGTGGTCTAGCTAGTTGTAGGGGCATACAAGCAGCCAGCTCTCACGAGCAAAAACCAAAGTAATACCTATGGAAAAGGGAAAGTGATCCAACATCGCGGTGTAGGGCAAAAGGGTCAAGTTTGGAAGTTAGCTTGGGGCAGTTTGTAAGTCGGACCGCTTTCGACTAGGCTCCATACAAGGAGACGAATCAATCCCTTGTATAAACGGAACAACTGTTCAGAAGAGAAGTTTCGACAACTAAACAGGACACCCAGTTTCTTAGAGGCAGACTTAACTATTCCCGTAATGTGGGGTTTCCAATAAAGAGCGAATGTTACAGTAATACAAATTATGTTCTTTGAGTCAAGAGGTGGAATTACAGAACCGTCAAAGAGAGACGAGAGTTGTGAGGAGTTTTCGATATAGAGATGGGTAGAAATTGGGTCTTCGAGGTATTAAACTTAACTAGAATTTGTGTACCTCACAGAGATATTCTGTCCAAGTCTGAGTTTATTGAGGAAGCTGTGTCAAGACGAGATGCAGATCGAGTGAGACAAAAGGGAGCAAAACTGAAAGATGTGGATGAATGCAGTGTTGAGTTGTCAGTGTATGAGTGCACTGGATTATTTGTGTAGGAGAGGAAATCGTTGAAAAAAAGAAAGGAGAAGTGTGGGTAACAGGACAGAACCTTGAGGGACACCGCTGTTGATGGAAAAAATGAGGGAGGCTGATCCATGAACAACCACAGAAATAGACTGGCCGGAGAGGAAGCTAGATATGAAGGAGCAAAGTGAGGGAGGAAAGCCAAAAACGGGAGCTTAGAGATGAGACCCCGATGCCAAATCCCGTTAAAAGCTTTAGATATCTCGAGGGCAACTACAAATGACTCCCAAAAATCTTTCAGGGATGATGACCAGACATTAGTAAGATAGGAAAGAATATCACCAGTGGATCTCGCCTTACTGGTGATCAGAGAGAAGAATGATTTTCGAGGTGTTTAAGGATATGGGAGTTGAGGAGGGATTTAAAGACTTTGAATATGGTATATGTTAAAGCAACAGGACGATACTTAGAGGGGTTAGAACGGTTACCCTTCTTAGGGATGGTATGTATCAAAACATGTTTCCAAAAAGAAGGAAAAGTTGTATAAGAAATTCTCTAAGTGTTTACGCCGTCAAATGTAAGGCATGTGAAGATGTATACATTGGCCAGACCGGTAAAACAGCAACTGAGAGATGCTATTGGCAACGTCATTCAGTACGCAGGGATGACCACAGAAATGCGATCATTAAGCACTGTCATAAAAATGATCACCCTGTAAGTTTTAACAACCCAGTCACATTGTACCCCTCATCTGATTATGCTACCCGTAGCGTCATTGAATCTGTCTTAATTGCTAATACTAAGAACTTTGATTTTTCCCCAGGTAACTTTAAAGCACATTCTATTGTCAGCCAAATCATTATGAAAGAATTATCAAGAAACGATAGCATAAGAAAAATAGTTGAACACTTATCTCGTTACCTAAGCCAACTTCCTCCAAACAACCCCCCTTAACCAAAAGGCACCCCCACTTTCCCTTTAACGGCCAGGCCAGTGTATCATCCGGCATGGCACAAGGAAGACGGAATCTGTGTGGTGGCGTTGGGATTTAAAAACCTTATGAATTGTTTGCGCCTGATGAGGCGGATTGTCTCCGTGAAACATGTGCAGCCTGTATAGAAAATCTGCATGTTAATTAGAATTATCTGAACTCCTACTGAATTGCGATTTCGCCTTCATACCAGTGGTAGGATTGTCAGCGTAATTACATCGAGTAGGTACATCCATCAAGGCATCATTTATAAACACAGTCAAACCCAAGAGACCAATCTTCTTGGCTGACATATATTAAACGCCATGGGTGTTGGATTGGAAAGTAGAGATGTTCCCTCGAAAGCGTATAGCCTGACGGTGCTTACCAGGGAAATATGCAAGCCATAGAATAAGACTTCGCCGGAGCCTAACGTTGATGGCTGTGCTGATAGTCATGCTATGGTTCACTGTATCGTAAGCTTTGGTGAAGCCCACGAAGATGAGACCCACAAAGGCCTTGCGTCTGTCTGGTTTATCGTAGACAAGTTTTAGGGAGCTGGCTGTAGACAAGGTCGTTATATTACCGAATTGCTGAGGGGTGCGTTCCTGTAGGGATGTATGTCGTCGAGGTGTGTGTTCCTCGAGGGATGCATGTCGTCGAGGGTTGTAATCAAGGTGTGTGTTTGTTAAGGTATATGTGTCATCAAGGCGTGGTTGGGTGTAATTAGGGAGGTGCATTCTCAAATAGGACTTGCTTCCATAAAAGTCAGACCACGAACACTGGCCAAGCCCAGAGCTTGCTGAACTGGTTACAGAGGGATGAGTGAAGGTACAAGTATCGTCTCGCTGCTGGCACTTTGGTGGGACTACCTGCTCTGTTGAGGAACGTGAGGCAGTGGACTGGCTGTTTGGGATGGTCCGTCCCGGAGCCGGGAAGTCGCCGGAGTGAGGATGTGTGTGGGTGTTGAGCAGCAGCCTTTACACCAGTTTATGAGAACACGTTCACTAATAACAATTCTGAGCGGTTTTCCTGTCATTAATATCAAGCAAATCAAACCTTGCAACATGAGATCTTCACTTGTTTGGTGGATCATTTGCCTCAGGAGCTGGGTACGGATACGATTGATTCAGAACGGGAGAAAACCCAGGTCAGATATACAAACGATTTGAGTGTACTGAACCAACGGAGGTCTAAGGTAATTGCTGCTGCCCTTCCTCCCTACCCACTACCTGCATATACGTTTATCGCTTATGACTGCACAGCCACTGATCTTTACAGGACTTGCTGAAAGTCTGTATGAGGGACCAGCCATATGATGGCCCATGATCCTCTCCTGTGGTGGCTCAGTTCCAGGTGACGGGATCCTCTTCTGTGTTGGCTCTGCTGCCGGCGGCTGGGGATCCTCTCCTGTGGTGGCTCTGGTGTCACAAGTCATGAGAGAGGGAAAACTAGATATAAGATTTGGTACGTTAGGAAAAGAAAAATCTTAAAAAAGAAGAAAATATCAAAAATCAACAGATATACAAGAAGAAAGTGACCGTCATAGCATACTGTAGGTTAAGACATACATGACTAAGTAGTAAATGCTAACGACAAACATAGAATTATTGATATATCTGCTTTCTTTCTTTCTTTCACACTTGATGGACGTTTCCTTCGTTAGCGAGGCGATGCCAGGAACAGACGAAGAAAGGCCACATCCGCTCACATCCATTCTCTAGTTGTCATTTTTGATGCAACTGACAGCGTATTTACTCCATAGTAATGCATGTCTTAGCTTACAATATGGTATGAGGGTGACACGGGACATCCAGGTCACCATTTGACGCCAACTGTCGTGGCTGGGCCGACACCCCGCCCAACACAACAACACTCCCTATTTTTGCTTGGCCAGACTCCCCCCTTGCCCCCCCCCCCACACCTTCCCCCCTTCCCCTCGCCCTTCCCCCGGCTACCACCCTGACTTGTTATCCTCTCAT
>JAYMFT010128661.1:0-13085 GCA_038088735.1 Panulirus argus | reverse complement strand
TTTTCCCTCAAAGGCTCAGTCCTCTGTTCTTAACGCTACCTCGCTAACGCGGGAAAAGGCGAATATGTATGAAAAAATATATATATATATATATATATATATATATATATATATATATATATATATAAACAGTATAAATAATGTATGTTCATAAGTATATGTATATATGAGTAGGAAGAAATAGCCAAGCAACATTAGCTTTTTAAGATATTGTGAGAGAAAGTTCAGTTCTTAACATGTGATTCATGAATCTTAACCCATTCATTTATAGCATAAAATACTTTCGACTGACATTCAGTAACTTTATTACAGTTTTGTAATGATGTTCCTTTGTATATGTATAAGTAATTCACTGTGTATATAGATGAAATGTATGAAATATGAAAGATTTATTTTAATGAATTTTTATCTTATGAGGGGGAATTTATTTGGTTCTGAATAGCCTGTATCATATCATTTGTATTTGTGACTGGTCTGTTTATTTGTTTACTAGAGTGTATACTTTCTTACAAACAGATTATTTTAATGCAAACAGATATGGTACTTGCTGTTTGGGTATTAAACACTATTTGCACCCTCAACTTATTGTTTGGTGAGCTTCTGTGTCAACTGTTCATGAGCTTATTTAGCAGATGGCAGTGTTTACAAAAGTCAGAGACTCATACTTTGAGCTGGCACCCATTGTACTGATTAAGAGTGATTGGAGATAAAGTTCTCTGTTACTGTTGAAAGAAACAGAGTAACAGATTTTGATTGCTCAAGTACTTAAATGCCTTTTGTTTTTAAGAATTTCATTGTTAACAGTTATGTTACAATGCTTTAAATGAGAGAAGTGCTCATAAACTTAATGTTGTTAATGTCGCAGACCAAGAGGAAAATCTTTCTGCCTTTTGTGAATGTAGCCCTAATTTTGTTTTGTTAATGGTGAACAGTAAGGTGTGGCTAATACAGCAGTGGTGAGTGGTCTAGAAAAAAGAAGTAAGAAAGTAACTTAGGTTTACAGGAAAATCTGGTCTCTACATGACTGTCCTTTTCACAGTTGATCACTCTCACTCAACACCATACAGTCCACCCGGCTTATTCCAATGAAATGGAGTGATATAAAGCACCTTTTGCAAATGACTTGCAAAGTTCATTCACTCTGCAAATAGTGAACTGCAATAAGTGGAAGAATACAGTAATGAGCAGTGTTGGAATAAGTAGGGTGAGACTGACTTCCAGTGCTTATGTTTGCTCTAGTCCGTGTGTATGGTTGTGAGGTTGACCTGTAAATGACACAAATATACAGCTGAAATTGAACTTTATCATTTACATACCTTGATAAATGTAATGCATGTTGAGAACATGTGACAAAAGTTTGGTAAAATCAAGTAATGTTTTTTATGACATCTTTATTTTGCAAATATTGTTCAAGTACTGATGAGCAGGGACACCCCAGTCCATTGTATTGGTCTCATTTCATTCAAGCTAAAGATACTGTTCTTCACCTACTAAGAATTTGTATGTTCATGCCATTATTTCAAAATGTGTCCTTTGTAGGAAAAATAAAGCAAATGAAGAATAAGGAATCTTTCCATAATGTAAATAATAATATTGGTATGGATAAAGGAAATGATAGAGTTTTATATGGTTCACTGCCTTTTTTCAATGTCCTAGTCACTTATGGTGTAATCAAATTCACAAGCTTGTGAAGTTCAAAATTTACAAGATTTAACATATAAGGATTTTCATGAATGTCATGTTCATCCTTTGATGATAATGTTTGATATCACTGAAATTCTTAGCTTATCTTCAAATACTTAGTAAGGATAAGAAAATGATTTATGGCTATTTTAATAACGTATAAGTCCATATTGTATTCAATCTCAGTATTTCCTGATTTACCTCTCTCATAGTGAAGAAACTTTGAATTGATTCAAGCACTTTTGAAGTAATATTTAAAAAACAACATTCAGAAAAACTTTCCATAACTTCAGGTATGTGTACCATAAACTGCACTACTGAAGGCTTTCTGTTCTTCGATGATGAGGTAATTACTGTCAAATAATACTGATCACTTTTTATGTTGGTTTCGAAAGAAAGAAGAGGGTTATATAGAATAATGCTGCTGTTAAGGAAGGAAGTGGATTATCGGTCCGTGACTGGAGCCTTAAAAAAAAAAAAAAAAAAAAAAAAAAAAAAAAAAAAAAGCCTCTCCTGTCACACTTTAAAAAGTGGGAGTCTTCATGTGAAGACTTACATTATTGGTGCTGGGAGTTTATCAAGTAGACGCTAATGTTTGCAGGCATATTTTGAACTCCCACCAATAGTTGAATATTTGTATTCCAGCTAAGTATCACCTTGGTCACTTCAGGTGCCTATTTCAGAAAATACTACTCCCTGGAAGCAATTCTGAAGTGTATTATGTATTTAGATAAATGTCAAGTAAATGTACATATTTGCAGATATATTTAGACTTATGAAAATATGATTAAATGAATGTTTGAGAAATAAACAGAAAGATTTGTATGTGGCATTTATGGATACAGAGAAAGCATATGATATGGTTGATAGAGATCATGGAGACAGAAAGGAAGGATGTTGCCTATATATGGTGTGGGAGAAAAGCTATTAGAAGCATTGAGGAGATTTTATCATGTGAATGAGGCATGTGTGCAAGTAGGTAGAGAGGGGGGTGGATAGCCTCAGATGAAGATGGGTCTGTGGTAGGGATGTGTGATGTCACAATGGCTGTTTAATTTATTTATGGATGGTGTTTTGAGTTGAGCATATGCAAGTGTCTTGAAGAGATAGGTGGGAAGGCAGTCTTTAAGGGATAAGAGGAACCTGGGAAATGAGTCATTTGCTGTTTGCCGATGACACAGCACTGGTGGCAGATTTGAGTGAGACTGTAGGCTTGGGAGAGTAAATGTGAATAAAAACAAGGTTATTAGGTGTATTAGTACTGAGAAACATGTCAGCAGGGTTTTGAGTTTAAATTGAGAAAATTTAGAGGAAGCGGGGTGTTTTAGGTACCAGGGAGTGAACATGGCAGCTAATGGAACCATGAAAGTGGATGTAAGTCATAGGGAGGGCGAGTGGTGAAGGCTCAAGAAGCAATAAGGAAAGAGGGCAAAAATGGGAATGTCTGAAGTATAGTAGTCCCAACAATGTTGAATGTGTGTGAGGCAAATCTAGTTGAGAATGTAAGGAAGAGGGTGAATATGTTGAAAATGAAATGTTTGAGGACGATATGTGGTGTGAGGAGGTTTGATCAGGTAATTTATAAGGTAAAGGAGAGGTATTGTAAGAAGAGTATGGCCGAGAGAGCTCAAGGGGGTGTGTTGAATGGTTTGGAAATATGAAGAGAATGAGTGAGAAGAGGTTGATGAAAAGGATATTTGTGTCAGAAGTGGAGGGGACAAGAAGGGAAAGACCAAACTGGAGATGGAAGGATGTCGTGAAACATTTTGAAAGGGCAAGACTTGAACATGTAGGAGGGTGAAAGGTGTGTACAGACTGACTGAACTGGAGCAACGAGGTATACAGGGGACGAAATGATGTTGGGGAAACCACAGAAAGGTCTGTGGGGCCTTGGTTGTGGATTGGGGGCTATGGTTCTGTGCATTGCACGTGACAGCTAGCGAATGGATGAGGAACACACTTTTTTCATCTGTTCCTGGTGCTATGCGGAAAATGGTGAATAAGTATTTGGAAATAAGTAAGAATATACAAATAATATAAGTATTTGGAAATAAGTAAGGATATACAAATAATAATCATAATAGTACTAACAATATTGATTGGGTAAAGAGAATAATTCCGCCGAGATGAAGTCTGGTTCAACTTGACTAAATCGTACCAGTCAAATATGCAGAAGCTGTGTGATGTAAATTTGTTCTTTTTTAAGCAGAAAAGAGACTACCTTAAGAGTATCCAGGTTATTTAGCAATTATTTAACTCGCAAATTAGATTTTTTTCTTCCGCGTGATTTAGAGTTCTAGAGAAAATGGCTTAAGGTACTCAGAGAGGGTCACCCTTGACCATATGAATTACAGACTTACACTAGATGATTTTCACTCGATACTGCTAACTATTGCCTGGAAGGAAGCCAAGCAAGTTACCTGCCTAATCATTTCTTAGACTGGCTAGGTCAGCCAGCCCACTTTTTAACTTCAAATCTTGTGAGAAATCTTTTGGGCTTCTGTGGCAACATTAGTCTGATTCTTTACAGTGATGAAGAAGCTTGATAAATTGTAGTTTAAGGTAATCACAGAATTTTCGATCTTTGCAATTAGTTACGAGATCAAATTCAGTAATGGGAATTATTATTCTACCAACGACTGTGCAGTTTTGTTGTACGTATATTCTACAAATAAGGGAAAGCACCGATGGCAGTAGTCTATACTTGATTTATTCATTCACAGTATTAGTAAACTAAAAAATTATCAGAGCCTCTGAGAAGAGGGTGCAAGGGAACATCGTACCCGGGCCCGTGTTCAAAAGGGGGCCCGGGAATTTCCTGGGATCTCAGAAAATGCAGAAAATCAACAAAGCGCTTCATTCCACCTCTCTGTCATCTTCCATACCCTTTTGGGTCTTACAACTCATGGCATAAAACCGTAGTGGACAATAACAGGATGAATAATGGAGAAAGGAAGGGGGCCCGCAAGAAACTTTGCTCCCCCAGATAAAATTCCTCTCAGGGGCCCCTGTCAGTAGTCTTGCATTACATATGTTTGGAGTATATCATGTTCGTGTTAGTTCTGTTCGAGACAACCAGACTCCTTATTAATGATGATTGTTTCAAAATTATATAAAACCTGATAATACTATTTCATCATGTCTGTGTGCAAATTACTGTTGGGTTTCTATCAATTTTTATAGGTATCCTACTTACCAAGGCAAACCACTACAACAAACAAAAATCTTTTCCTAGAACTTCGTGCGGTTGTATTAGCCGAGACACTGAAGTCTTTAAACGCACCAATCCCATGACGATTCTCCACACTGGGCGTTTGTACTGGTGGCAAATTAGTGATGTCACGTTGTTGGACTATTTAAATGTCTTAAGAACAAAATGCAACTTAAAATGGAATATATTCGCTGTAAGTACCCAATAAGATTTGCGGTGTTGTACCACAATCAAAAGCACAATCTTAAAAAAATATCAATAGTAGAATGCTAACCAAAGAGAAATTAGAAAAGAAGTCAAGCCCGCTGTTTACCTTCCTGTTATTGGTGTAGAGGCTGACATCTTGATCAGCTTAACTGTAAAACATTATTGATTTTACTTGATACATGACTCTGACAAGTGGTTTAAGTGTATGTCGAGTATAGTGAACATGTGTTGATCGCATAAATGCTAGAGCAGTATTATAAGTGAAGGTTCAAGGCCCATGTCCGTAACTGACAACCCGCTCCAGCGTCTACAATTGGAACATAGGATGATGTTCACCGTGACTGATGAAAACCACCACCACACGTAAGTGTAGGTTGATCTCCCTTTTACCCTTTTGCGTTATCTTATTTCTGTTTATTCTTGCCCCATAGAATTAAAGTTAAGACCCGAAAACCGCACCTTCGTCCACTGCCTTCTAGGATGTTCCCACACAGCTTCCATGACGCCTGTCGGAGACACAATGACCTCGCCATACTGGCCAGACTTTATGTAAGTGTTACGCAGCCCCCTCGACACTCACTCCACCGGTGGTCAAGGCTCGTCAGGATTCCCTCTGCACAGAGCTCAAAGGGGCGGTAACAAGTTTCCTTACTTAACTTCATACACTGATTTGTGGGTCCGGTGGCACTCAGCAGCGATGAACTCACTTAATGGGGAAGGAAGGTGAGCAGGGAAACACAGCAGTCACGTGAACTTAGGTATATTGACAAAAAAAAAAACACAAAAATATGACACTTTAACAAGAGAGAGGGCAATGTCCGCTCACCGACATTAAACACAACATACATCGACACACACGAATCGCACAGGGCTTATAGAGGTATTTATCCCGTTTCTGGGGGCTCATAGGGGCACTGGTCTAGATCACTTGGGTTTCTAGATGCACTTATAGAGGGCACAGTACTGAACAGTACAGCTGGACGTGATAGAACTTGCTAAAACACCACACGCAACACGTTGTATACGCGTGCTTTTCTGTCGTCTCTCGGTCTCTCTGTCCCACGCTGCGGGCTCCAAGTGAGACGCGCCATGCGCCCTGCGTGCCGCCCAGCACACACATACCCATACATTCAACGCATACCTTTCACACAACACAGAAGACTATCAAAGTAATACAGTGGTAATGTCTACATTCCTAACCACTGCATTTCCTCATGCATAACAATATAAACTCAAACATCGTACTCATGAACTCATGAAGAATCAGGGAGCGTAAAAACTGTAAACACTAACATATAAAGGCATTTTAGCAACTCATTTCAAAATGTCAGGCATATAACAGCCCATCAGATTATAGATATCATAATACTGAATATATCCGTAAGATGTAACATAGAAGCCATAAATAAATGTCTCAAAACATAGGGAGTGAAACTCCATCCTGCTTTTAAATGGGTCTCCTTGGCGTCTGTGGTGCTTTTCAAGATTCCGAATGTTGTAGCCGAGGAAAATGCACCCCTGAACCCATAATGAAAGTCCAGTCTTGGACATGGTAGTAGCATTAGCGAAATTGCCCAAATTGTTCTGCGTTGTTTATTCAGTCGCCTTAGTTCCAACAATTACCCTAGTTGTCTGATTCTGATAAATATAATCATACAAACTATTTTTAGGTGTGGTTACAATAACCTTAGAAAAATGGAAAAAGATAGTAATATAAAAACGATTGATAACCAGTGATAAAGCTTGGAACACACTCACATTAACGTATAGCTTAAAACAATCATACACAAATTCACACAGACTCTCACAACAACAAATACGAAAAACATATATCAATAAACACACAGACTTAGACATATATATGCAGGCACAAAGACACGCAAACACACGTTTCAGGTGTCTTTACGTGTGTGTGCTCATGCGTGTGTAATTACCTACTGGTGTACCGACAAATCGGCAACTACACACACACACACACGCGCGCGCGCGCGAGCGTAAAACTTTCTCCCTGTACAGTATAAATGGAGGTATAAGTAAATATACGCTTTCGCCACTTAGTGAACCTTTTAGATACAAGACTTTAAATTGTGCCATTAAACAGATTCTTTAAGTCATGAAAATGCAAGCTTAAAATTTGTCCATTTAATTGTCGTTCATTAACAAATCCTTTAAACTCCGTCATTTTAACGCAAACCTTCAAATTGCGTAATTTGGATTCAAACAGTTGAAATCTGTTATTCAAGCGCAAAACTTGAAACTACGTTATTCATACGAAGACTCATGCAATCCGTCGTTGAAACTCGAACTTTTAAACTCTTGTCGATTTAACAATTTAAAGTTGTCAAATCATAGAATTAAGTTACAGCTATTATTTCAACTACTTCATTTTACTGATAAATTTTAAAGCCATCCTTTAAAGCTAACCTTTAAACTCTGTCGTTGAACTGAAGCATAACCTTTAGATTGCATCATTTAAGTTTATAAACCTCCCTTTAAACTTTCGTATTTAACGCGCTCTTAAATTCTGCCATTGCAAATATCCCAATTAACTGCGTCATACATCATTTCCACGGTTGTCATTTAAACATATTCATACTGTTTCCTTTTAAACTCTATCTTTACTACGCTCTCATTCACAAAACATTTGAATAGTTTCATTATTACTTCATTCATAAGAGTTCTTCGTTCAGATTCTCATTTGACTGCAATGTCACTTTCCATACGGACTTCATTTACACCTGAATATTCTCTCTCCAACATTACATGTCTGTTAGGAATGAGTTACTGTTGCATTTCTGTTTGGAATATTATTCTGTCATCTTGAGAAACGGAAAGAAAAACGGGACTTTTATGGCTTACAAAATTCTGGAGACACTGATGTGAATAAGGATAGAATTTTCAGTGCTTTAATTTGGAGACGACCAAGTGAAATGAGTGGATTCTTAAACAGGAAACAGTGAGAAAGCATATAAGGAAATACTTCTTGATAAAGAATAATTGACACTGGAAATTCACAGAGACTATAGTTTGTGCATGACTCAGAATGCATGCAAAACAAGAATGGACCACCGTAGGCAGGAATTGGTGATTACAGACACAAACACACACACACACGCTACAGGAGATTGTGTGTAACAAACCAGTTGTTTTGACCACTTGGAGATGGTTACATCCTGCCTAACATTACTCATCTGTGCTGTGTTCCTTGCTGTCTTCTGTCCCAGGACCAACGAACCTGTGAGTATGCAAACTACATCATATGATGTATATGAATGTACATACTTCCTCCAGATTCAAAACAGCTCAGCACTCAACCATTAAATGAGTCTTTTTAGATGTTTATCTGTATACTTTATTCATGAGATGCATCATCATTTTCTTTTGTCAGAGACCTAACATCATTTTTGTGAAGACTTTAATTAAATAATTTTCATTTACTATGACGCAATTGTAAGTTACAGTTTACTTATAAGGATGATAGATATCAAGGTGATTTTCTCTACTGTGAGATGGTTTTCTCATCCTAGGAGGCCCAGTTATACATCTCCATAGTTCACTTGACTACGAACCCATCAGAATATATAAAAAAATAATGCTTACAGATTATCAACATGCATTTTTCTCTACCTGTGGAATATTGTCTTCCAAGAAAGCCAACATTCAGTGGCAAGGTAGAACTAACGAGGGAGACCTTATGATCAGGGCAGGCAGAAGGGAACATAGGCAGTCAAAGCAGGAACAGTTCATTAGAAACAAAGAATTATTGCCATAAACGTTCCAGAAGTCATGCTACCTATGACGTCACAGTGAAAGGAAACGCCTCTAGCTGAGACTAGGAATGTGTTTCACCCTCACAGAGAGAATCTAAACGTCCCACCGAACAAAAAACACACATTACAGGTTTTGATGCTGGAACTGAAACATATTTTAAACTGTATAGATTGTGACGAGAACTTTATTTTCAATAATACCAAAGTGAAATATCCTGTCGAGAAAGCATTGCATATTAAGTAACAACAAAACAAAATTAAAAATAAGCTACTGTAATTACAAAATTGGATACTTTTCTCCAGAAGAAGGGACTGTATACTGATGTAGCATATGAACAGATCTACCCCAGGGAACTAAGCTTCCTTTCCCACCTACAGTGATGGACCTGGGAACCCTAGTTCGTGAACTGAATCCCTACCAACACATAGATCGAGTTACTACCAACACATAGATCGAGTTAGAGACGCGTCACCTACCATAATATATAAAGATCAGTAATCATGATGTCTTTAAGAACAATTTGGAACAATGGCATGAAAGCCTGGTACGTGTCTGTTACCAAGGATATTTATTTTGCATCAGAAAAGCTGATGTATATAACCTCCAACACTCTTATTGGGAAGCTGGTACGTACTATTAGCAAGGATATCTATTCTGTGTCAGGAAAGCTGAGATTGTTCATTGGTCAGTACACACATACGTGAGGGTCGGAAGAAGACAGGAATGTCAACTCTCAGCAGTAAGAGTCATAAAGCTTTCTCTTAAGTCATCTATCAGCGTCATCACTAGGTGCAGTAATGACCCAGAGAGAACTGTCTGTGTAGCATTACATTTGGCCAAGACTGGTAGATGTGCCTCCATTTGCCTCAGACTCACTATCACCTACGCCATATATCTTGGATCTTCCTCCGTTTCTACCTGCAATATTTATCCATTCTGTTAATGCAGTGGTGATGAATGTTCCAGTCGTGTTGAATGTATCACAGATATGTTTCAGTGGTGCTTAATGTCACAGATACGTTTTATTGCTGTTGAATATGTCATGGAAATGTTTCAGTGGTGTTGAATGTGTCATAGATGTGTCATTGGTGTTGAATGTCATAAATACGTTTCATTGCTGTTGAGTGTCATGGATATGTTTCAGTGGTGTTGAATGTGTCACATACATGTTTCATTGTTGATAAATGTCATGAATATGTTTCATTGATGTTGAATCTGCAATAGTTTCAGTGGTGTTGAAAGTGTCATAGATATGTTTCACTGACGCTGAATGTATGATAAATGTTTCATTGGTGCTGAACATGTCACAGATATGTTTCATTGGTGTTGAGTGTGTAATAGATATGTTTCACTAGTGTTGAATGTGACATAGTTATGTTTCAGTGTGTTGAATATGATATAGATATGCTTCAGTGTTGTTGAGTGTGACATTAAATATCTTTCTTGGTAGCTACATGTTTCAGACTCGTTTGCAGCGTCTCATATTTGATGAGGAGTTACTGTGTGACTCCCCAGGACTTAACACACTTATTATGATACCCAGTCATATAAGACGTTTGTTCTGAACTGAAATTGTGTCCCAAAAGCGGCGACTGATTTTAGAAATACGAATGATCATTAACTTAAAGCATTTGACTTTGTCATCTCCTTTGATACCTCTTTGCCCGTAGGTCTTAACTGTGTGATATTAACTCCAGTCAAGCGAAGCACAGTGGTAAAACATTTCAGATGGTAGGGAACGTAGCAATGTGTGTTTTAGTACAGGTTTTTATTTTTTTGAGCATGAACCTTAACCGTGTCATGCCTGCAGATGAGCCGGACCTGTGGCCAAACTTGATCGAGACGGTGGTGGGGACGTTCCACTACCCACGCTTCTGCTTCCTGTGTGTCATAACTGCCGTTGTCAGCATCGGCGTCTCCATTATGATCGAACCCATCCCTTCAGAATATGTTAGTATCTGACTGCAGCCCTCCCCCTCTCTCTCTCTCTCTCTCTCTCTCTCTCTCTGACCCTGAATGATATGGAGAGCTGTAAAATAGAGATTAGATTGCTGTTATAGTGGAAGTTACAGAACCAAAACAGACACGAAGATTAAGAAAGGGTTAGGTCAAACTCTTCGTGGGTCAGAGTTTTGTGCAAGGTGTCTTTTTTTTTTTCTTTTTCTTTAATGGCAGCTCACACGACTTGTTCGCCGTTTCACTTGTTAGCGAAGTAGCGTCAGGAACAGAGGAAAAAAGCCTCATTCGCTTGCATCCATTTTCTGTCATGTGCAACGCACCAGAACCTCAGCCCCCTATCCATAACAAGGTCTCATAGACTTTTCCTTGGCTTACCCTGACTGCTTCATATGACCAGTTTCGGTCCCTTGACGGTATGCGGCCCCCTGTATACCGCATTGCTTTCCCCTTGTCCTTTGTCTCCTTGATTTGTGCTGGTATCACCGGCAGATTTATTGTACACCCCATGCTCATCATGTGAGCAGTAGCGCAAAAGGATTACCCATGTCACAAAGGATCTTTGTTAGGCCCCAGTGGGTTGATATTACATAAGTTGTTACATAATGGGTTCAATGCATAAGCTAAGTCTTTCATATGGTAAGTTTACCGACTAGATGTAAAAAGTGGATAATGTTTTAAGATTTCAGGTATTTTGTTATTAGCAATGAGGTATTCGACCATTTCTTGTTGGGATTGTTTACACTTATGCCTAAAAGTTCCTATTGTTTCACAGTTTAAGACATGGCGTTCTAGCTTGTGTCCAAACTTTTGGCTACAAACTTTACAATTTACATGATCAACATCTCAAGATGGGCCAAAGCGCCAAGAGTACTTAGAGCACAGATCAGTCCAAGATAGGCCGAAGCGCCGAGAGTACCGATAGCGTAGCCTTGTAACATCTCAAGATAGAACAAAGCGCCAAGAGTACTTATAGCTTAGCTCTGGTATATCCGTGGTATAGAATCACTATGATGAAAAGTTTTCTCCTTATGCTTATCTTCACTCGTCTATTTGCTTCAGAGAGGTCTTCTAGTTCCTTTCTGATTACAGTTTTGAGGCTTCTGGCTTTGTAACACATTGTTGCTATCAACAGCGTCGTGGCTAAATTTGCTTGAAACACCAACTTTGTCATGCTCCTACAAGCCTATGCGAGGGAATCCATAACAGTTTGATTTGATCCCCTTGGCCAGTAATGTTCGAATATCAGTCTCTGGTTTCAGAGACCAACATGGTGGATTCTGATCTCAGTTGCTAAGGGCAAGTAGTGAGGATCATTAATTCAGTCATTCTCGCCATACATCCATACCAGTTTAGCACACCCTCTCTCAGCCATACTTTTCTTATTTCCACAACTGTTTCTTACCTTATCATTACTTACTCGATCAGCTATCCTCAAACCACATACTGACCTCAAACATTTCGTTCCAGCACATCCACCCTCCTCCGCACATTCTCATCTATAACCCATACCTCGCATCTACACAACATCGTTAGGACTACTATACCTTTAAACACACATTTTCACCTTCCTTGATGGTGACCTGTCCACACATTCCTCAGTACGCCTAGAACCTTCGCCCCCTCACCCACCTTATGACACCGCTTCCATGGTTCTACTCACTGCCATGTCCAATCCCAGGTATATGAAACACTTCACTTACTCTAAATTTACTACATTCAAAATAACCCAACAAAATGTCTCACTGTACTGCTAAACCTAGTAATCTTTATTTCATTCTTATTTACTTTCTCCTATCGCACACTCCGACAGACACCAATTACTGCCATTTCTTACTCAAATATGTAAACTTCTACATGAACTGTCCTACATAGTTGGAGGCATAAAGTAAAATCTTAACCATTCTTTCTTCTTACTTTATTTTATGTACATATAGATAAATCTTTAAGATAATCTTGTCAGGAACATATATACAGTGCAAGAAGCAGATATTCTATGAAACAATTATAAGAATCCACTTGGAAAATGTACACTTGTTATACTTTTCCTATTAACCTCTTTCATATATCACTTCCTATAAAACTATAATGCATTAAACATACTCTCATATTAAGATTTTAAAGCCATTGATTCTTCATAGCTAATCACTGTAGACAAGAGACAAAAGATATTTACGAGCACACACAAAGTGTAATGGGGTTTTATATATATATATATATATATATATATATATATATATATATATATATATATATA
>JAYMFT010128650.1:0-13086 GCA_038088735.1 Panulirus argus | reverse complement strand
GTTATCGTTAACCTCCCAAGGAGGGTCCCTTGGTCTTCCCTGTCATCACTGTTATCGTTAACCTCACAAGGAGAGTCTCTGGCCCTCCCCTGTCATCACTGTTTTCGTTAACCTCAACCGGAGGGCTCAGGCCCTTCCCTGCCAAAACTGTTGTCTTTAACTTCCCAAAGAGGGTGCCTGGCCCTTCCCTACCATCACCATTATCGTTAACCTCCCAAGGAGGGTCCCTGGCCCTCCCCTGTCATCAATGTTATCGTTCACCTCCCAAGGAGGGTCCCCGGCCCTTCAGTGTCATAACTGTTATCGTTAACCTCCCAAGGATGGTCCCTGGCCCTTTCCTGCCATCACTGTTATCGTTAACCTCCCAAGGAGGGTCCCTTGGTCTTCCCTGTCATCACTGTTATCGTTAACCTCACAAGGAGAGTCCCTGGCCCTTCCCTGCCATCACTTTTATCATTAAACTCCCAATGAGGGTCCCCGGCCCTACCCTGTCATCAATGTTATCATTAACTTCCCAAGGAGGGTCCCTGGCCCTTCCCTGCCATCACTGGTATAGTTAACTTCCCAAAAAGGGTTCCTGGCGCTCCCCTGTCATCACTGTTATCGTTAACCTCCCAAGGAGGGCTCCTGGGTATTCCCTGCCATCACTGTTACCGTTAACCTCCCAAGGAGGGTCCCGGACCCTTCCCTGCCAACACTTTTATCGTTAACCTCCCAAGGAGGGTCCCTGGCCCTTCTCTGCCATCACTCTTATCGTTAACCTCCCTGGGAGGGTCCTTGGCCCTTCTCTGTCATCACAGTTATATTTAACCTCCCAAGGAGGGTCCCTGACCCTCCCCTGTCATCAATGTTATCGTTAACCTGCCAAGGAGTGTCCCTGGCCCTCCCTTTTCATCACTGTTATCGCTAAGCTCCCAAGGAGGGTTCTTGGCCCTGCCCTGCCATCACTCTTATCGTTAACCTCCAAAGGAGGGTCCCTGGCCCTTCTCTGTCATCACTGTTATCGTTAACCTCCCAAGGAGGGTCCCTGGCCCTTCTCTGTCATCACTGTTAACGTTAACCTTCCAAGGAGGGTTCCTGGCCCTTCCCAGTCATCATTGTTATCATTAACCTTCCAAGCAGTGTCCCTAACCCTTCCTTGTCATCAGTGTTATCGTTAACCTCCAAAGGAGATCCTTGGCAAGCCCCTGTCATCACTCTTATCGTTAACCTCCAATGGAGGGTCACTAGCCCTTCTCTGCCATCACTGTTATCGTCAACCTCCCACGGAGGGTCCCTAGCACTTCCCTGCCATCACTGTTATCGATAATTCCCAAGGGGGATCCCAGACCCTTCCCTGTCATCATTTTTGTCGTTAACCCCCAAAAAAAGATCCCTGGCCATTCCCTGCAATCACTGTTATCGTTAACCTCAGAAGGAGGGTCCCTGGCACTCCTCTGGCAACACTGTTATCATTAACCTCCCAAAGAGAGTCCCTGCCCCTCTCCCTGCCATCACCGTTATCGTTAACCTCCCAAGGAGGGTCCCTGGCCCCTCCCTACCATCACTGCTATCGTTAACCTCCCAAGGAGGGTCCCTGGCCCTCCCATGTCATCAATGTTATCGTTAACCTCAAAAGGAGGGTTCCTGGCTCTTTCCTGCCATCACTGTTATCGTTAACCTCCCAAGGAGTGTCGCTGGCTCTACCCTGTCATCACTCTTATTGTTAACCTCCCAAGGAGGGTCCCTGGCCCTCCCCTGTCATCACTGTCATCCTTAACCTCCAAAGGAGGTCCCTGGCCCTTCCATGCCATTATTTTTACTGTTAACCTTCCAAAGAGGGTCCTTGGTCCTCCCATGTCAACAATGTAATCATTAACCTCCCAAGGAGGGTCCCTGGCCCTTCCCTGCCATCACTGGTATCATTAACCTCCCACGGAGGGTCCCTGGCCCTCACATATCATCACTGTTATCGTTAACTTCCCAAGGAGCGTTCCTAGCCCCTCCCTGTCATCACTGTTGTCGTTAACCTCCCAAGGACGGTCCCTGGCCCCTTCCTTCCATCACATTTAGCGTTAACCTCCCAAGGAGGGTCCCTGGCCCTTCCCTATCATCAGTATTATCGTTAACCTCCCAAGGAGAGTCCCGGGCTCTTCCTTGTCATCACTCTCATCGTTAACCATCCAAGGAGAGTCCTTGGCCCGCCCCTGTCATCACTGTTATCGTTAACTCCAGAGAAGGGTCCCTGGCCCTTTTCTGCCATCACTGTTATCGTTAATCTCCCAAGGAGGGTCCCTGGACCTTCCCTACCATCACTGTTATCGTTATCCTCCCAAAGAGGATCTCTGGCCCTACCCTGCCAACATTGTTATCGTTAACCTCCAAAGGAGGGTCCCTGGCCCTCCCATGTCATCACTGTTATCGTTAACCTCCCAAAGAGGGTCCCTGGCCCTTCCCTTCCATCACTCTTAACATTAACCTCCTAAGGAGGGTCCATGGCCCTCTCCTGCCATCATTGTTAACGTTAACATCCCAGAAGGGTCCCTGGCCCTTCCCTGCCATCACTGTTATCGTTAACCTCCCAAGGAGGGTCCCTGAGCCTCCCCCGTCATCACTGTTATCGTTAACCTCCCAAAGAGGGTCCCTAGCCCCTCTTTCCAATCAATGTTATCGTTAACCTCAGAAAGATAGTCCCTGGCACTCCACTGTCATCAATGTTATCGTTAACCTCCTTAGGAGGGTCCCTGGCCCTTCCCTACCATCAGTGTTATCATTAACCTCCCAAGGAGGGTCCCTGGCCCTCTCCTGTCATCACTGTTATCGTTAACCTCTCAAGGAGGGTCCCTGGTCCTTCCCTGCAATCACTGTTATCTTTAACCTCAGAAGAAGGGTCCCTGGCCCTCCCCTGTCATCACTGTAATCGTTAACCTTCCAAGGAGGGTCCCTGGCCCCTCCCTACCAACAATGTTATCGTTAACCTCCCAAGGAGGGTCCCGAACCCTTCCCTGCCAACACTTTTATCGTTAACCTCCCAAAGAGGGTCCCTGGCCCTTTTCTGCCATCACTGTTATCGTTAACCTCCCTGGGAGGGTCCTTGGCCCTTCCCCGCCATCAATGTTATTGTTACCTCCCAAGGAGGGTCCCTGGCCCTCCAATGTCATCACTGTAATCGTTAACCTCCCAAAGAGGGTCCCTGGTCCTTGCCTGCCATCACTGTAATTGTTAATTTCCCAAGAAGGGTCCTTGGCAATTCCCTGCCATCAGTGTTATCGTTAACCTCCCAAGGAGGGTGCCTCTCCCTCCCCTGTCATCACTATTATCGTTAACATCCCAAGGAGGGTCCCTAGGCATTCCCTGCCATCACTGTTATCTTTAACCTCCAAGGAAGGATCTCTGGCCCTTCCCTGCCATCACTATTATCGATAACCTCCCAAGGAGAGTCCCTGGCCCTCCCTTGTCTTCACTGTTATCGTTAATCTCCCAAGGAGTGTCCCTGGCCCTCCCCTGCCATCACACTTATCGTTAACCTCACAAAGAGAGTCCAAGGCCCTCCCCTGCCTTCATTGTTATCGTTAACCTCCTAAAGAAGGTTCCTGGCCCTCCCTTGCCTTCACTGTTATAGTTAACCTCCCAAGGAGGGTCCGTGGCCCCTCCCTGCCATCACTGTTATCTTTAACCTCCCAGGAAGGATCTCTGGCCCTTCCCTGCCATCACTGTTATCGTTAACCTCCCAAGGAGGATCCCTGACCCTCCCCTAACATCAGTGTTATCGTTAACCTCCCAAGGAGGGTCCCTGGCCCTTCCCTGCCATCAGTGTTATCGTTAACCTCCCAGGGAGGGTCCCTGACCATCGTTTGTCATCAATGTTATCGTTAACCTTCCAAGGAGGGTCCCTGGCCTTCTCCTGTCATCACTGTTATCGATAACCTTCCAAGGAGGGTTCCTGGCCCTGCCCTGCCATCACTGTTATCGTTAACCTCCCAAGGAATGTCCCTGACCCTCCCCTGTCATCAGTGTTATCGTTAACATCCCAAGGAGGGTCCCTGGCCCTTCTCTGTCATCATTGTTATCGTTAACCTCCCAAGGAGGGTCCCTGGCCCTTCCCTGTCATCACTGTCATCGTCAACCTCACAAGGAAGGTCCCTGTCCCTTCCCTTTCATCATTATTATCGTTAACCTCCCAAGGAGGGTCCCTGGCTCTTCCTTGTCATCAGTGTTATCGTTAACCTCCCAAGGAGGGTCCTGGGCCTCCCCCTGTCATCACTGTTATCGTTAACTCCAGAGGAGAATCCCTGGCCCTTCTCTGCCATCACTGATATCGTTAACCTCCCAAGGAGGGTCCCTGGCCCTTCCCTTCCATCACTGTTATTGTTTACCTCCCAGGGAGGATCCCTGGCCCTTTCCTGCCTTCAATGTTATCGCTAACCTCCCAAAGAGGGTCCCTGGCCCTGAAATGTCATAATTGTTATCGTTAACCTCCCAAAGAGGGTCCTTGGTCCTTCCCTGCTATCATTGTTAACGTTAACCAACAAAGAAGGGTCCCTGGCCCTCCCCTGCCATCATTGTTAACATTAACCTCCCAATGAGGGTCCCTGGCCCTCCCCTGTAATCACTGTTATCGTTAACTTCCCAAGGAGTGTCCCTTGCCCTTCTTTACAATCAGTGTTATCGTTCACCTCAAAAAGAGGGTCCCTGGCCCTCCCCTGTCATTACTGTTATCGTTAACCTCCCAGGGAGGGTCCCAGGCCCTTCTCTGCCATCACTGTTTTCGTGAACTTCCCAAGGAGGGTCCCTGGCCCATCCCTCTCATCACTGTTATTGTTAACCTCCCAAGGAGGATCCCTGGCCCTTTCCTGCCATGACTGTTATCGTTAACCTCCCAAGGAGGGTCCCTGGCCCTCAAATGTCATCACTGTTATCGTTAACCCCCCAAAAAGGGTCCCTGGCCCTTCCAGGCTATCATTCTTAACGTTAACCCCCCAAGGAGGGTCCCTGGCCCTCTCCTGCCATCATTGTTAACGTTAACCTCCCAGTGAGGGTCCCTGGCCCTCCGCTGTAATCACTGTTATCGTTAACCTCTCAAGGATGGTCCCTGGCCCTTCTTATCTATCACTGTTATCGTTAACCTCAGAAAGAGGGTCACTGGCCCTCCCCTGTCATCACTGTTTTCGTTAACCTCCCAAGAAGGGTCCCTGGCCTTTTCCTAGGTCAATGTTATCGTTTACCTTCCAAGGAGGTTCCCTGTCCCTCCCCTGTCATCACGGTTATCGTTAACCTCCCAAGGAGGGTTCCTGGTACTTCCCTGCAATCACTGATATCTTTGTCCTCAGAGGGAGGGTCCCTGGCCCTCACCTCTCATCACTGTTATCGTTAACCTTCCAAGGAGGGTCCCTGGCCCCTCCCTACCAACACTGTTATCGTTAACCTCCCAAGGAGGGTCCCTGACCCTCCCCTGTAATCACTGTTATCGTTAACCTCCAAAGGAGGGTCCCTGGCCTCTCCCTGCAGTCACTATTATCGTTAGCCTCCCAAGGAGGGTCCCTGGCCCTTCCCTGCCATCATTATTATTGTCAACCTCCCAAGGAGGGTCCCTAGCAATCCAATGTTATCACTGTAATCGTTAACCTACCAAGAGGGTCCCTGGTCCTTCCCTGCCATCACTGTTATCGTTAACCTCCCAAGGAGGGTCCTTGGTCCTTCCCTGCATCAGTGTTATCGTCAACCTCCCAAGGAGGGTCCCTGTCCCTCCCCTGTCATCACTGTTTTCGTTAACATCCCAAGGAGGGTCCTTGGGCCTCCCTGCCATCACTGTTATCGTTAACCTCCCAAGAAGGGTCCCTGGCCCTTCCCTGCCATCAGTGTTATCGACATCCTCCCAAGGAGTGTCCCTGGCCCTACCCTGCCATCACTGTTATCGTTAACCTCACAAGGAGGGTTCAAGGCCCTCCCCTGATATCATTGTTTTCGTTAACCTCCCAAAGAAGGTTCCTGGCCCTCCCCTGTCATCACTGTTATCGTTAACCTCCCAAGGAGGATCCCTGGCCCCTCCCTGCCATCAATGTTATCGTTAACCTCCCAAGGAGGGTCCCTGGCCCTCCCCTGTCATCACTATTATAGCTAATCTCCTAAGGAGGGTCCCTGGCCCTTCATTGCCATCACTGTTATCGTTAACCTCCCAAGGAGGGTCCATGGCCCTTCCCTGCCATCAGTGTTATCGATATCCTCAAATGGAGGGTCCCTGGCCCTGCCCTATCATCACTATTGCCGTTTACCTCCCAAGTTGGGTCCCTGGCCCTTCCTTGCCATCACGATTATCGTTTACCTCCCAAGGAGGGTTTCTAGCCCTCCCCTGTCATGACTGTTATCGTTAACCTCCCAAGGAGAGTCCCTGGCCGTTAGCTAAAATTATTGTTATCGTTAACCTCACAAGGAGGTTCCCTAGCCCTTCCCTACCATGATTGTTGTCGTTAACCTCCCAAGTTGGGTCACTGGCCCTTCCCCGCAATCACTATTATCTTTACCCTCAGAAGGGGGGTCCCTCGCCCTCCCCTATCATCACTGTTATCGTTAACCTTCCAAGGAGGGCCCCTGGCCCCACCCTACCAACACTGTTATCGTTAACCTCCCAAGGAGGGTCCCTGGCCCTCCCCTGTCATCACTGATATCGTTTACCTCCCAAGAAGGGTTACTGGCCCTGCCCCGCCATCACTGTTATCGTTGACCTCCCAAGGAGGGTCCCTGGCCCTCAACTGTCATCACTGTTATCGTTAGTCTCCCAAGGAGGGTCCCTAGCCCTTTTCTGCCAGCACTGTTATCGTCAGCCTCCCAAGGAGGGTCCCTGGCCCTTCCATGCCATCACTGTTATCGTTAACCACCCAAGGAGGGTCCCTTGCCCTTCCCTGCAATCATTGTTATCGTTAACCTCTCAATGAGGGTCCTTGGCCGTTCCCTGCCATCAGTGTTATCGTTAACCTCCCAAAGAGGGTCCCTGGCCCTTCCATGTCATAACTGTTATTGTTAACATCCCAAGTAGGGTCCCTGTCCCTTCCCTGCCATCTCTGTTAATCTTAACGTCCCAAGAAGGGGCCCTAGCCATTCCCTGTCATCACTCTTATCGTTAACCAAGAAGGGTCCCTGGCCCCTCCTTGCCATCACTGTTATCGTTAATCTCCCAAGTAGGGTCCCTGGCCGTTCCCTGCCCTCAGTGTTATCGTTAACCTCCCAAGGAGGGTCCCTGGCCCTCCAATGTCATCACTGTTATCGTTAACATCCCAAGGAGGGTCCCTGGCGCTTCCTGTTATCACGGTTATCTTTAAACTCACAAGGAGGGTCCCGGGCCCTCCCCTGTCATCAGTGTTATCGTTAATCTCCCAAGGAGGGTCCATGGACATTCCCTGCAATCACTGTTATCGTTAACCTCCCAAGGATGGGCCCTGGCCCTTCCCTACCATCACTTTTATTGTTAACCTCCCAAGGAGAGTCCCTGGCCCTCCCCTATTCTCACTGATATCGTTAACTTCCCAAGGAGGGTCCATGGCCCTTCCCTGCCATTTTTGTTATCGTTAACCTCCCAAGTAGGGACCCTGGCCCTCCCCTGCCATCACTTTTATTGTTAACCTCCCAAGGAGAGTCCCCGGCCCTCCCCTATTAACACTGATATCGTTAACCTCCAAAGGAGGGTCCTTGGCCCTTCCCTGCCATTACTGTCATCGTTAACCTCCCAACGATGGTGCCTGGCCCTCCTCTGTCATCACTGTTATCGTTAACCTCCAAGGAGGGTCCCTGGCCCTTCCCTGCCATCATTGCTACCGTTAACCTCCCATGGAGGGTCCCTGGCCCTTCCCTGCCATCACTGTTATCGTTAACCTCCCAAGGAGGGTCCCTGGCCCACCCTATCATCACTGTTATCGTTAACCTCCCCAGGAGGATCCCTTGACCTTCCCTACAATTACTGTTATCGTTAACCTTCAAAAGAAGATCCCTGGCCCATCCCTGCCATCACTGTTATCGTTAACCTCCCAAGGAGGGTCCCTGGCCCTCCCCTATCATCACTGTTATCGTTAACCTCCCCAGGAGGGTCCCTTGACCTTCCCTACAATTACTGTTATCGTTAACCTTCAAAGGAAGATCCCTGGCCCTCCCCTGTCATCACTGTTATCGTTATCCTTCCAAGAAGGGTCCTTGGCCCTCCCCATTCATCACTATTATCGTTAACCTCCCATAGAAGGTTCCTGGCCTTCCCTACAGTCACTTTTATCGTTAACCTCCCAAGGAGGGTCCCTGACCCTCTCCTGTCATCAATCTTATCGATAACCTCCCAAGGAGAGTCCCTGGCCCTTCCCTGCCATCACTGGTATCGTTAACCTCCCAAGGACTTTCCCTAGCCCTCCACTGTCATCACTGTTATCGTTAACCTCCCAAGGACGGTTCCTGGCCCTACCCTGCCGTCACGATTATCGTTGACCTCCCAAGAAGGGTCCCTGGCCCTCCTCTGTAATCACTGTTATCGTTAACCTCCCATGGAGGGTTCCTGGCCCTTCTCTGCAATCTGTGTTATCGTTAACCTCCCAAGGAGGGTCCCTGGCCCTTCAGTGTCATCACTGTTATCGCAACCTCCCAAAGAAGGTCCCTGGCACTTTTCTGCCATCACTGTTGTCGTTAACCTCCCAAGGAGGGTCCCTGGCTCTCCCCTGTCATCAATGTTATCGTTAACCTCCCAAGGAGGGTCCCTGGCCCTTCCCCTGTCATCATTCTTATCTTTAACCTCCCAAGGAGGGTCCCTGTCCCTCACCTGTCATCTTTATTATCATTAATCTCCCAAAGAGGGTCCCTGGCCCTCAACTGTCATCACTGTTATCGTTAACCTCCCAAGGAGGGTCCCTGGCCCTCCTGTGTCATCACTGATATAGTTAACCTCCCAAGGAGGGTTGCTACCCTTCCCTGCCATCACTGCTATCGTTAACCTCCCAAGGAGGGTCCCTGTCCCTTCCTTGCTATCATTGTTATCGTTAACCTCCCAAGGAGGGTCCCTGGCCCTTCCCTGTCATCACTGTTATCGTTAACCTCACAAGGAGGGTCCCTGGCCCTCCCCTGTCATCACTGTTATCGTTAATCTCCCAAGGAGGGTCCCTGGCCCTTCGATGCCATCATTCTTATCGTTAACCTCCAAAGGAGGGTCCCTGGCCCTCCACTGTCATCAATGTTATCATAAATATCCCAAGGAGGGTCCCTGGCCCTCCCCTGTCATCACTGTTACCGTTAACCTCGAAAGGAGGGTCCCTGGCCCTCCACTGTCATCAATGTTATCATTAATCTCCCAAGGAGGGTCCCTGGCCCTCCCCTGTCATCACTGCAATTGTTAACCTCCCAAGGCGGATTCCTGGCCCTTCCTTGCCATCACTGGTAACGTTAAACTCCCAAGGAGGGTCCCTGGCCCTCCCCAATCATCACAGTTATCGTTAACCTCCCAAAGAGGGTGCCTGACCCTTCCCTGTCATCACTGGTATCGTTAACCTCTCAAGAAGGGTCCCTGGCTCTTCCCTGCAATTACAGTTATGGTTAACCTCCCAAGGAGGATCCCTGGCCCTCTCCTGTCATTCTTTTATCGTTAACCTCCCAAAGAAGGTCCCTGGCCCTTCCCTGCCAACACTCTTATCGTTAACCTTAAAAGGAGGGTCCATGGCCCTTCCCTACCATCACTGTTATCGTTAACCTCCCAAAGAGGGTCCATTGCCCTCACCTTCCATTACTGTTGTCGTTAACCTCCCAATAACGATCCCTGGCCCTTCCCTGCCATCACTGTTATCGTTAACCTCCCAAAGATGGTCCTTGGCCCTCCCCTGTCATCATTGTTATCATTAACCTCCCAGTGAGGTTCACTGGCCCTTCATTGTCATCACTGTTATCGCTAACCTCCCAAGGAGGGTCCCTGGCCCTTTCCTGCCATCACTGTTATCGTTAACCTCCCAAGGAGGGGTCCTGGCCATTCCCTGCCATCACTGTTATCGTTAACCTCCCAAGGAGGGTCCCTAGCCCGTCCCTGCCATCACTGTTATCGTTAACCTCCCAAGGAGGGTCCCAGACCCCTCCCTACTATCATTGGTATCGTTAACCTCCCAAGGAGGGTCCATGGCCCTCAACTGTCATCACTGTTATCGTTAACCTCCAAAAGAGGGTTCCTGGCCCTTCATTGCCATCACTGTTATCGTTAACCTCAAACGGAGGGACCCTGACCCTTCCCTGCCATCACTATTATCGTTAACCTCCCAAGGAGGGTCCATAGCCCTTCCCTGCCATCACTCTTATCGTTAATTTCCCAAGGAGGGTCCCTTGCCCTTTCCTGTCATCACTGTCATCGTTAACCTCCCAAGGAGGGTCCCTGACCCTCTCCTGTTATCACTGTTATCGTTAACCTCCCAAGGGGGGTCCTTGGCCCTCTCCAGTCATCACTTTTCTCGTTAACCTCCCAAAGAGGGTCCCTAGCCCTTCCCCGCCATCAATCTTATCGTTAACCTTAAAAGGAGGGTCCATGGCCCCTCCCTACCATCACTGTTATCGTTAACCATTACCCTCACCTTCCCCTACATTTATCGTTAACCTCCCAATAAGGATCCCTGGCCCTTCCCTGCCATCACTGTTATCGTTAACCTTCCCAAGGAGGGTCCCTGGCCCTTCCCTACGATCAGTTATCGTTAACCTCCAAATGAGGGTCCCTTGCCCCTTTCTGTCATCACTGTTATCGTTAACCTCCAAAAGAGGGTCCCTGGCCCTCCCCTGTCATCACTGTTATCATTAACCTCCCAATGAGGGTCATTGACCCTTCATATTCATCGCTGTTATCGTTAACCTCCCAAGGAGGGTCCCTGGCCGTTTCCTGCCATCACTGTTATGGTTAACATCCTAAAGAGGGGTCCCGGCCATTCCCTGCCATCACTGTTATCCTTAACCTCCCAAGGAGGGTCCCTAGCCCGTCCCTGCCATCACTATTATCGTTAACCTCCCAAGGAGGGTCCCAGACCCCTCCCTGATATCACTGGTATCGTTAACCTCCCAAGGAGGGTCCATGGCCATCCCCTTTCATCACTGTTATCGTTCACGTCCCAAGAAGGGTTCCTGGCCCTTTCCTGCCATCATTGTTATCGTTAACCTCAAATGGAGGGACCCTAACCCTTCCCTGCCATCACTGTTATCGTTAACCACCCAAGGAGGGTTCCTGGCCCTTTCCTGCCATCACTTTTATCGTTAACCTCCCAAGGAGGGTAACTTGCCCTTTCCTGTCATCACTGTTATCGTTAACCTCCCAAGGAGGGTCACTGACCCTCCCCTGAGATCACTGTTATCGTTTTCCTCCCAAGGAGGGTCCTTGGCCCTCCCCAGTAATCACTGTTATCGTTAACCTCCCAATGAGGGTCCCTGGCCCTTTCCTGCAATCACTCTTATCGTTAACCTCCCAAGGAGGGTCCCTGACCCTCCCCTGTCTTCACTGTTATCGTTAAACTCCCAAGGAGGTTCCCTGGCCCTGTCATGCCATCACTTTTATCGTTGACTTCCCAATGAGGGTCCCTGGCCCACCCTTATCATCTATGGTATCGTTAACCTCCCAAGGAGGGTCCCTGGCCCTTCTCTGCCATCACTGTTATCGCTAATCTCAAAGGGAGGGTCCCTGGCTCTTCAGTGTCATCACTGTTATCGTTAACCTCCAAAGGAGGGTCCCTGGCCCTTTCCTGCCATCACTGTTATCGTTAACCTCCCAAGAAGGGGTCCTGGCCATTCCCTGCCATCACTTTTATCGTTAACCACCCAAGGAGGGTCTATAGCCCGTCACTGCCATTACTTTTATCGTTAACCTCCCAAGGAAGGTCCCAGGCCCTTCCCTGCTATCACTGGTATCGTTAACCTCCCAAGGAGGGTCCCTGGCCCTCCCCTGTCATTCCTGTTATCGTTCACTTCCCTAGGAGGGTTCCTGGCCCTTCCCTGCCATCACTGTTATCGTTAACCTCAAATGGAGGGTCCCTGACCCTTCCCTGCCATCACTGTTATCGTTAACCTCCCAAGGAGGGTCCTTGGCCCTTCCCTACAATCACTTTTATCGTCATCCACCCAAGGACGGTCCCTTGCCCTTCCCTGTCATCACTGTTATCGTTAACTTCCCAAGGAGGGTCCCTGGCCCTTCCCTGCAATGACTGTTATCGTTAACCTCCCATTGAGGGTCCCTGATCCTATCCTGTCATCAATGTTATCGTTAACCTCCCAATGAGGGTTCCTGGTCCTGCCCTGCCATCATTCTTATCGTTGACTTCCCAATGAGGGTCCCTCGCCTTCCCCTGTCATCTGTGGTATCGTTAACCTACCAAGGAGGGTCCCTGGCCCTTCTCTGCCATCACTGTTATCATTAACCTCACAAGTAGGGTCCCTGGCCCTTCTGTGTCATCACTCTTATCGTTAACCTCTCAAGGAGGGTCCCTTGCCCTTTCGTGCCATCACTCTTATCGTTAACCTCAAAAGGAGGTTACTGGCTCTCCCCTGTCATCACTGTTATCATTAACCTCAAAAGGAGGGTCCCTGGCCCTTCCCTGCCATCATTCTTATCCTTAACCTCCCAAGCAGGGTCCCTCGCCCTCCCCTATCATCAATGTTATCGTTAATCTCCCATTTAAGGTCCCTAGCCCACCCCTGTCATCATTATTATCGTTAACCTAACAAGGAGGGTCTCTGGCCCTCCCTGTCATCACTGTTATCGTTAGCCTCCCAAGGAGGGTTCCTGGCCCTTCCCTGCCATCACTGTTATCGTTAACCTCCCAAGGAGGGTCCCTGGCCCTTCCCTGCCATCACTCTTGTCGTTAACCTCCCAAGGAAGGTTCCTGGCCCTCCCCTGCCATCACTGTTATCGTTAACCTCCCAAAAAGGGTCCCTGGCTCTCCCCAGTCATCACTGTTATCGTTAACCTCCCAAGGAGGGTCCCTGGCCCTTCCCTGCCATCACTGTTATCGTTAACCTTCCAAGGAGGGTCCCTTGTCCTCCCCAGTCATCACAGTTATCGTTAACCTCCCAAGGAGGGTCCCTGGCCCTTCCCTACAATCACAGTTATCGTTAACCTCCCAAGAAGGG
>JAYMFT010128649.1:0-27176 GCA_038088735.1 Panulirus argus | reverse complement strand
CCACATCGTTCCATTTCACTCTATTCCGGGCACACCTTTCACCCTCCTGCATGTTCAGGCCCCGATCGCTCAAAATCACCTGAAGATTACCCACCTCTGCAACATTTTCCATGGTTTTGTTCATATAGGTTAGGGTTGCACCTTAATCTAGTCTACGGTAGCCATACCTATCTTAATCTCACACCAATATATACTGTGTGGGAAGAAAGCTACTATTAGTACAAAGTTTTTATTAAGGGTGTAAGGAATGTGGGCAAGTAAGGAGAGAGGACAGTGAGTGTGACGTCACCATGACAATTTCTTTATGGATGGGTTGGTTAGGGAGGTAATTGCAGGTCTTGGAGAGAAAAGCAAGTAGGTAATCAGAAGATGCAGGGGGCCTGGGTAGTTAGTCACTTTTCATTGCTGATGATGCAGCATTGGTGGCAGATCCGAGGGAGAAATTGCAGAAGTTGGTGACTTAAGTTTGGAAGAGTTTGTGAGAGGAGGACGTTGAGGGTAAAGTGAATAAAACCAAGGTTATTAGGTTTAGCAGGGTAGAGACAAGATATTTATGGTGCGAGTGTAAATGATGCAAATTTGGAGGACATGAAGTGTAAATTTAAGGTACATCAGGGTGGACATGGTAGCAGAAGTGAGTCATAGGGTGGGTGGGGGAAGATTCTGGGAGCAGATAAATGGGAGGAAAGAGAGGTTAACTAGGAGGGTGAAAATGGTTAAGTCTGAAGGTATAGTAGTTGTATGGATGCAAGGCAGGGGATATGGATGATACTGTGTGGTGGAGGGTGAACATGTTGGAAATGAAATGTTTGAGGACAGTATGTCACGCAAGGTGGTTTGATCAGGAAAGTAATAAAAGAGTTTCTGGTACTGCCTCATTAACATGGGAAACAGTGATCAGATATGAAAAAATGTATATATTTTTTTCTCTTTTTTCATGTGTGCAGGTGTAACCAGACTCTGCCTGCTAAAGATTATATTATTCGTAAAAAGTCACCTTTGGCGAGGCTGTATCATTGGGAGTACAGTCTCTTCAAAGACCTCACTCCAAGGAATCTATGCTTCACATAAGCCTCCACCAATCCTTGTAAAAGTTTTATGTTCCCCTACTTTCAATATCTATATCCATCATACCCCTCAAAAAGCCTTCATGATTCCTTGTAAAATATCTATGTTTCCCTAATTGCACTTCATTGTCAACTGGTTTAGAGTAAAAAGGTTACAAAACACAACAAGCTTTTAAGCATTTATTCACACATGTACAAATATATACAGTGACAAAACAAGAAAATTGCAATCTCAAGTGTTTATTCATACATGTACAAATATATACAGTAACAAAACAATAAAATTGCAATCTTACATATGCAAACAGTGGTGAAATAAACTAATGTTAATTTTTCAAACAATTAATTACAAGTTGCATCATGATATCAACAATAAGTGCTTGTACACGTATGTGTGCTATTTACATATCTAGTAAAATGCAGAGATGCAAAATGTAACAAGTCTGCAGGTGGAAGGACATGCATGTGCATACAGGTACATATGTAATTATGTAAAAATACCTATGTGACTATGCATGCACATGCATGAAGGAATATACTGTACATACCAGTATATGAGGCCACACTAGCATTCCTTGTCCACATGTGGGTGTTAATCAAAATATATGTGCATGTACATTCAAACATACATATAATAAATCAGTGTATTTGTGTCTGTCTACTCACCTTCCACATTTTTACAAATTTCTTTTTCACAGCCTTCAAGTTTTACATGCTAGCTCTTTCTCATTCATCGGTATTCTTGCTTGCCCATGCTCTTTAGTATGCTCTTTCAAATCACTGCATCATAAATTCTTATCTTATGTGTGTTTATTTTCTGACTATCATCTTTTGGAAGTGTGGGTGTCATAGCTTCAGTCTGTAATAAAAAAAACCTGGTATTCCATGATTTAGAGAACTTTGTACCCATGAAATATTGTTGTGAATAAGGCTGACAGATGTATATTCATCTGCATTTGCTATCCAAATGGAACTAAGGGGCTTTGGTGTCTTCTCTGGTGTTCTATCTGTTGGCAGGTCCAGTTTCAAGTACTTAACTTTAGCTAAACCAGTCTATCTTCAGCTTCTTCATCATGATAACTTTTCTTGGCCTTATGTTTCTGTAGCAACATTTATCATGGGTGTCACATTTTCGATTCCAAATGATCCTCCTTAGACTGCTAATACATTATCTCCCTTTCTTTTTAATTTTCTCTCTGCTTGGTTCCCTCTTTTCTACACACTCTTTGTGTATACTTGTTCTAGAAATTTTTTTGGAAAAGAAAAAAAAAAAAATGATAGCCAATTCAACACTCAGAATAATTTCACATATCAACTTGCATAATTCTTTTGCAATATTTCAAACACAGCCATTAGGTCAGTAGCACCTGAGGGTTTGGTCAGTAACCAAAATGTGTTGGGAAGGACTATTCTACATGTATCACCCTCCCATGTTAGCCAGACAATATAGCTCAAAGAGTTTGTCAAAATTTTATTTGGTTATTTGGATAGTGGCATCAAATAAAAGCTTCCTAAAGTATTACTCAGTGTTACAATAAATAAAATTACAGTACTGTACTTTAGAATGGCACATGATGCATAGAAGTTCACAATTTTTAATTGTTTTTAATGAAACAATTTTTCAATATATCAAATTTGAAGATTATAATAACCAAACTTACAATGTTACAATCTAGCACAGACACCTTAGGTGTAGAAAACACTATTTTGGAGTGCCTTTAATATGTGTCTGTTAAAAAATATACCCAGAGATTGCACAAGGATGTTTAATCATTCTTACTGAATACAACACACTGTATACTTCAACTATAAACCTAAATCTTAACATTACACACAGCTTACTTGTAACATCAATTATATATTGTTCATGAATTACAAATCAATAAATGTTTAAAGCTGAGCAAAGTACAAAGAATTAAGGGTTCCGTAAACAATATGCAAAAATTGCTGAATCTGTTAGTACAAAGAGAACACTGGGTGAAGCATGAAGACCCAGTATTTCAGCATGTGTCTTCAGAGATATTACCATTTGCCGTGCCACGGTATTCATCCTTTTCCCTGATTTTCTGTTTCGTAGTTCTCCACCAAAGGCCTCAGGTTGGAAGAATACATATATATGACTGTTAACATCTGCCACTGCCACATAGGAGATATCTGTATGGATGAAAATCACATAATTTCCCTAGGATAGCATCTATTCATCATCTTTAACTTCATGTATGGCAGTGAAACCTAAGTATTTTTGGCCAAGATAGCGGGGGGGTGAGTAGTAGTAGTAGTAGTAGTAGTAGAGATGGATAATTTGTGAAGTTAGTTGGAACTGGGAGGATAGACAGACAGGGGATGTGTGTGTAAAAAAAAAAATCATTATTATACAATACTAGGACCCCTTTAATAAAGTCTTCCTGGAGCTATATCGTTCCAGTTTATGTTACACTCAATAACAAGGATAGGATAGAATCTTTTGAAGCAAGAAGTTCTTTGACAAGATAGTCCTCTCTTTCATCAAGTGATGCTGATAAAGCCTTGCTAAATGCAGCTATTCACCTGTAGTGTAACCTTAGGCAGGTAGAATCCAGTAACACTGAAAAAGTCATTTGAAAGGCATATAATTTAAAGTCCTTTAGGATCATATGGTCATGTAGAATATATGGCAGATGTTAGGCTGGTCAAGATGATATACCATATCATAGCAGAAGGTGCATGTAGAAGAGATACAATATAGAATGAGATGAAAGATGGAGAGATGAAGTGACACACTGAGAGAACTGATTTAAGGCTAAAGATTTTTCTGATGATGATAGAGGGATGAATGGAGATTGATTACAATGAAAGTACTCTGATTGGAGATTGGTTACAATGAAAGTACTTTATCTATGGAAGTGGTATGAATAAAGCTTTGGTCTCAATTGATGAGTTCACTTAGTATGTGATGCGAAATAGTAAGATGAACTTTTACAAGTGCTGTAGTAAATGTTTCACTTTAATACACTGGACATGAGTTAAAGATGTGTATGACTGATGTTGCCGAGGCTGTACATACAATGTTTGATCCATCCCATTTAACATGGACTGGAGTGATGATAATAAATAGAGAGATAGTGAATACCAGTAAAAACTACAGTACTTATGCTGAATATTTTCTGAAAAGCAGATGTACAGTAATGAATGCAAATAATCAAACAGAGATATGAGATTAGAAGGGAAGTAGTCAATAAAATAAACAATGAATTATATACATGGGATGGACCAATGCACAGAACAAATCTGGAGAAAATTACAAAAATACACATGGTAGAAGTTCAAGGCAAAAATAACATGTACTGAAACTATGGTGTAAGGAATATGCTCTGCATAAACCAAACAAAGAACAAACAAGATGATCCATAGACAGATATATAAGTAATAATTTTACATGCAGACTGACATTCTGACACACCAACTAAATGAAATTTTACTTCAAGAGTAGGTCATGTCCTTTTAAGTATCTCTTACCACAAAGGCAAAATATAATCTTACCACAATCATTTATAACAAGGCTACTAGTAAACTGGTAGAATCCTGAAAGTCGAAGAAAAAGCTGAGATTACATGTGTCATAAGGACTGCTGAATAGAACTAATCCTAGAGTTAGAAAGAAGAGTGGATATGTGTTAGAAGGGATAGTTTAGAAACTGTAAGAGCTGAGGTCAAAGTATGAGTATGAACTGGTTGTAAAAGTATAGGAATGAACATGGGTTTTAATACTGTATCATAATAGCAGGCACTTTGGGAGTAAATGCTGTGAAAAAAATAGATTTAGCCATACTTTACCTGCAGCTGCACAAGTAAATTTTGCCATTGTCTTGGAAGCTTTCACATAGCCAAAAGCATTGTATGTGGCGGTATGAGTAAATTTGTCCTCTCCATTTGGCTGCCATAAAATACCATCTACATCATGTCGAATACAGAATGCTGGAACAGATGATCCATGAACCTGCAATTGTAAAACTGTTAAATTAATATCTAATTTTCCAACCTACTACTACTATTACAACCTCAATGCTCCTACCTACACTTGTACCTAATGTTTCTAACTAATGCTCTTGATATGGATATGCACATACATGGATATGTACAGGATGAAATAAGAATATGCAACAGTCATTAATTCTTTATATCCCATGAAACACAGGGAGATAGAGGGAGAGATATATCCAAAGAAACATCTTACCAGGGCATTAAACAGGTGCTGTGTTGGGCCAAGCTGCCCTAAATTTGATAGGCAGTGAGTAGAACCATCAAGACGAATCAAAAGAAGGTCCTCACTAGCTTCATCACAAGCTTCCAATTGGCCAGGGTTGTATACAGGTTTCTCAGGATCTGGGTCTGGGTTCTGTTGAAAAATCCTTAAAACATTCAGGATATATTACTCTTATGGCTAAAGAATCTACAATAAACTCAATACAGTGGGAAACCATACCATCCTGCAAAGTGATCACCATCTTAACAACCAATTACCAAGTGCTTACCCATATCAGTTTTAATTTACTTGGTTCTAACAATCCTTTCAAAAATTAGCTCAACTATCAGCTACTTTCCCATACCTGGCCACATGTTACAAACCAGACAGCACTTCAAATTCCAGCTATACAACGACAACCCAATGATAAATTTAGATAGATAAGCATACCTTGCTGAATCTTAAGAAAGTGTGTTGCTGAACTACCTTCAATCCTAACATGCCTGTTTCATTTATGTCTAAAAACCCAAATATTTCCTTTTCATTGGAAGGATGCCTTAGTGCAGTCCATCCCTAAGAAAGGAGATCATTCCAACCCTTCCAGTGCTTTCCTTTCCACTGTCTCCAGGGTCTTTGAAACTTTTCCTAAATCTTCCTCAAGCCCTATGAGTCCTAATCCCTTCTTTCTAACCATCACTGCAGCTTTTGCAGAGCATGGTCTACTAGTGATCTTCTCTCCCATGCCTCTCAACTCTGGTCCTCCTATTCCAGGGATTTTTCTGAAACTTTTGTTGAAGCCTTTGACATCTCCAGACCATTTCACAAGCTGCAAAAACTTGTAGTGTAGAAATCTATTGTTAACAGACAACATACAACAACGATGATACTGTCACACCATAAGGGGGTCACAAAGTTTTGCGTCTATATAAAAACTATGGAGTACTCATGTACAGACCAATATATAATAAAATCCATTATGCAAGACCTATTCTCAACCTAACTATATCAAAGAGAGTATATACTTGGCAGTTTTAAGAGAGTAAAAATAATTTCTCTAATTTTGACTATCCTCCTACTGATGAATGAATCCTCTAACTTATCTCTGTTAGAGGAATTTAAAGTTAAATGTGGAAGCATTAGAAATGTCATGAAAAGTTAAAGTATTATATATCCAAGTGAAACTCTTTAATCTTCTACAGGTTAAGCCTAAACAGTAATTCATAACTTGAACTTTATAAAAGGACACACCATTAATGTATGGTTAACAAGTGTTATGGTTGCACCCACAGAATTTCTAAAATGAAAATTTTTGTATGAATAGTGTGATTAAAGAACTTTTGGGTAGAAAAGGTGATTACTAAACTGATACTATCAAGAATATACAGCAATGATACATATAGATATAATTCTATACAGTGGTATTGCTAGACTCTGCCTGCACGTATATGCATAACAAATGAAAATGGAGCATTCTCATCAAGGAACTTTTCTCTCCAAAGGAGTCAAAAATATTCCTGCTGCTGATTGTACTGCATCCTTAAAACTGTAGCAGCCCTGTAAATTGGGTCCTAAGGTTATGTAATTCAAAAATAAGAAATTCCATACAGTTCTTACGAAGGCTGCATTCTAGCTTAAACGTTAACTGTATATTGTTCAATATATAATCCATTTAAAATCATTAATGTACATCTTTTATCCACACCAACATACCCAATTTTCTGAAGTGAGATGAGCAAGTCTCTGGTTGACTTCTTCAACCATTTCAGGATCAAGCACTTCCTCTCCACAGGCATCACCAGATTCAAATAGTCCTTGCCAGTTTACTCCCTGAGAGGCTTTAAGCAGGGTCATCTCAAGTTTACCATCACCTAAAGAAAAAACATGAGCCTTTATCATCCAGGGTGACCAGGAAAGTTATTTTACCTAACTTAAATATCAAAGAAAAACAGAAAGTTTTGTTAATCATCTCCCACAAAATTGCAGTAGACCTGAGATTTAGGTGGTATGAAAAAAGTTATGTGGATTCATAAGGCTAAATTGAAAGTGACTGGAGTAAATGATGAAATGAATGGAACAGAGAGGATATTGGAGACATTTACAAGAAATGTAATATATACTAGTTTATATGTTAGGTGTGTGCAAGGCAAAATTATGCGGTAGGGGAGCATTTAACATAAATGATGAGAAGGGAATTAAATCATTTTTTTTTAGACAGAATAGATAGATATGTAAATAATAGTAAGGAAATACTTAAGTACTATTGATGCTACTGAAATATATGTGACTGAAAATATGCTCCAGTTTATCAGTTATGAAATCTAAATAAAAGGAGCAATTGCTGTACAAGGGTCCCAGGTGATAATAGCAGCAGTGAAAGTATATGTGGAATGTTTGCATCAGTAAATACACATTTTCAATAAAAAGACGTCATTAAATACACATTGTCAACACAGAGGAAAAAAATGAGACCAGAACATAACTGATATATTTGTGGTAAGAAAGAATATAACAGGTACTGTGCATGAAATCCTGTCAATGAGAGAGCTAGATTGGGACTTGTAATATGATAGTAATATACAGAGATGGTTTTTGTATCAGATGGTATGAGACTATAAATGCAAAATGAACACCAAGATGGATGGAAGTAGAGTACCTGAATAATGATTGAGTAAATTATAACCTTCAGGAGAACTTAAATGTCCAATTCATTGAAAAACCTTTAATAACCATGGTGAAATCAAAGATGATTCATCCTTACTAAGTATCCAGGTAGATGTATCAGCATGCACTGGGTGTTTGAGGAGTCCTTGGAGGATCTCAATGTCTTGAACATGAACACTAAGTTCTTGTGGAGTAATTTTCACCTGTATATCCTTCTTAGTTGCTGAGCCAGTATTTATCCACACAGTCACATCCTCTGTTAAAACACAACAGGAGTTAAGTAACTTCTCAAGCACTATTTCTCATGTAAATTTTTCAAAGCAAACACCTGCTCCAAACATCCACACTGCTCCTTCCCAGTCAGATGCTCCATGCATGCAACCACCCTCCCAATTATCAAACTCCCTTATGACTTGCAAGGTGTACTCAACAGAGGTAGACCTATGTAGTTCAGATGTAATTTTTTTTGTTCTCCTAGTCCTTACAGAAAAGAACTAAGCCTGTATTTTGTTAATCCTCAAGTACCTTACTTTTGGCCATACAAATGTCAAACAATATGACTCCAAACAATACCACTGTCATCACCTTTATTGAGAAACTCAACCAGTATTCCGTCAGTATTGATTTTGGATTATCCCAAAGGAAGTGTAATTCTCTCTTCACCAATGCCCACTAGTCAAATTCTGTTATGAAGAAAATTACTAAAAGTACCTACAAAAGTATTCTGTGCTGATCTGAATATCATGTAAGTAAAACAAGTTATTTTAGCTGTAAAATTAGACAAAAACTTAAGTGAAAAGCTATAAAGTTACTTCATTAAGTCTGATAATCAGGACATAAAGTGGGAAAAGCAGAAATACAAAAACATGAAAATAAGATAAAAATTTACTTAAAAATATTACATGCAACTAACAAGTCTCAATTATAAGTTAGATTAAGACTTCTAAACTTAGAAATTAGTTTTGAAGTTGAAGCTCAGTTACAAGGAAAATAGGAACTACAAAAAATTTCTTTTATGACCAACCAAGGATATACAATCATTGCAGAGTATACTTCAAAGGGAAAACCTACCTTCAAATTACGTAGAATACAATGCATTTTACATACCATCATTCTGCATATATGTAAACTTTGGTGCAACTTCTTTTTTCTCTTGGGTCTCAAGTTTTGTTTTTTTGATAGGTTCCAATGAATCAGCAATAAATGAGTAGTTTTTATGGCACAAGATTAGCAATCCTGAAGCCATTTCATCCAGAGAACAATACTCCAAGGTTCCCTCTCCAGCAATAGTTCTAGTGCGGCTTATGTCCCAGGTTGCTCCTGAAAGTTTAAGCAAAAATCTTTAGTAAACTTAAGAACACAACAATCTGACTCTTAAAGATAAAACAATTTATATGAATAACCAAATAAAGCAAAGAGTAAAATATGCATTAAAAATATATAGTTTCTTTCTTCTAGCCTGCTATTCTTGCATCAGCATCAGAGAAAGAGCACCAAAAGCAAATGATTGAGCCTTTGAGGAAAAATCCTTGCCTAGTTCCTTCTGTTCTCACTTTCAGAAAGGTACTACAAGAAAAGAGGGTTTCCAGTCCCCTTCTCCATACCTTTGAGTCACTTTGTGATATTTTTTCGTATCTGACTGCCTCCCCCCCCCCAAAAAAAAAAAAAAAAAAAAAAAAAAAAAAAATAAATAAATAAATAAAATAAAAATTTTTTTTGCTTACATCCATTCCAAAGCTGTTAAGCGCAATGCACTAAACCACATTCCCCTATCCACTGCCAGGCACCACAGACCTTTCCCTGGTTTCCTCAGCCACTTCACACATCCTAGTTCAGTCAACTGATAGCACATTAACCTCTTTCTGCAATACACAGGAGATATGTGGGTGGTAGTCTCTTTTCCATATCCCCATGGAAAAATAATAAATATACATTACTTTCATGCTACAGGATCCCCTTCATTGTGGCACCCACAGTTTTCAGAGAACCAATCGCATCCACCAGGTGGGACCACAGTTCAGTTACTGCTGTGATGTGTGTATCTTCGTAAGGTGAGCAAAGGACATTTGACAAGTAAGTGTTCAGTGCCTCAATATAAAAATTGCAATGTGGGCATGAAGGTCCAGTGATAAAGTGAATCAGTGTCTGTTAAAAGAGATGGGTGGCATCCAGAGAAAGAGTAATTTGTAAATGCCTTGGGAATAAAGTTTCTGACAGGTGCATGCCCAGTGGAGTGGTGTTTAAAACTGGGTACGTACAGCATTCCACTTCCTCTAAGTACTCTCCATCCAAACTTACACTCAACAATCCTCTCTCATCCCCCAGCTGCAACTCATTACCTTACTTTTTTTTTGTGTACAAGACAAACAAAGATTACCTGACAAAGATGACTCATTATGGAGCAGCCATGAGCATATGACAGTAGTAAATTTTCATAGGGTAAATCTGATGTTAATTAAAACCTAATTACCTACGAAAATTCTTAAAGCATACTTCTTACATTTCATCACTGAAATTGATCATTATCACCAACTACTTTCAAAATCTCAAAACAAGATTATCAACATCTTAATCTACAAACATATTAACTTTATCAGTTTCCTCATATGCATATAAGTTAAAAAATAAATGGTAAAATGTAACTAACCATTATATGTAATGGTAAGCCAATGGAGGAGATGCACTGCAGAAACTTTTGTCTTCTCAAGTTTTTCATCAGTAATGATGTACTCAGAATTGCTGATTAAGCTTTGTGGTGTTGTAACAGACACAAGGAGACAGTGAATGTATCGCTGATGATCAATGCCTTCCTTCAAGCAGGTGTGGGCTATCACACCTTTCTCTGTACTGCTCTCAAAGCTTACCTGAGGAGAAATTCTTCATCTTATATCAAAATGCTAGTAACCTCATCCTTTGCAGTTTACTGGTGTTGGTATATCAAAGACAAGGAACAACCTCTGTACATAAGGTATGTCAAACAGAAAGTGTGGCAAGACAGTGTGGTATAATTTGGATGAGGATTAAGAAGCATTTCCTCATCAAACTCTTGGCCAGACGCAGAAAATGTATTTCTATGCATATAATCACAAAAACCCGTGAAAGTTGCTTTTTCTGGAATTTAGAAATTGTGAGTGTGAAAAAGGACTGGCTGATGTTGCCAATGTTGAGCATTAGTAGCAAATAACAGAATGGAGTAGGAGGGAAAGAAAATCTTATGAATGTGAGTGAGATAAAGACAGAAAGGAAAACTCTCTAAATGTGTCATGCACACTGACAAAAATCATTTATGCATTCTTTCGGTATATGACTGTGGTCATTCGAAAAAGATAGGTTTACAGTGAAGATGTTTAGCTGAGACAAGACTGATATCATTCTATTCTTGTAGGAATCTTTCTTTGGTACTGGGAAAACTTCAAGACTGAAAAACTATTTCTTCAAAGTGGTCTTTGCATCTGAAAAAATTCTATTAAACAAAACCTTTTAGAATTGGGGTTAATTCATGATCCCTTGTATATTCCTCAATGATGAGGTTCTCCCATACTCTGTAAGACCTTCTTTTGTCATACGAAATGCTCAGCATCCTAAACTAATGCAAATATGTACCCCACATCACTTACTAGGATTGCATCTGGGAAAAATCACCTTTTCATCTTCCAAATGAGCATCCTTTGCCTCTAACACTAAAACCTCTTTTAACTTCCATCCAGAAAAAAAAATTAACTGTGTCTTCTCCACAGACCTCTTCTTAAACACAGAGACAACTTAAAGGTGTAGGGGAGACATAACCCTGCCTGGAAAGTTCAGGGATGAAAATTCTCTTGAAAATGTTACTGTACACATAGAACTACTGCTCTGACTCTGAAATAGGTTGTATTGTAAGTATGTTATAAGGGTGTCTGGTTCCTATTCCTGTATCTACAATGTAAACGATTGAAAAGAAATTTGCTTTACAGAGAACTGTGTGTTTTCTTGATCACTATCATGAAAAATTTGGGTAAAATCTGTATGTAAATATTCTCTTAAGATTAAAGTGAAAATACTTAAGAATGTGACCCTAGAGCTGCAGCTTCTTCAGTTGGAGGACAATGTTTGAGGAGACTATGAGGCTTAAGGATGTCTTTTCTGATTGCCTGACTTAATGGCCATATCATATATGTTTAAAATTTCTCTGTGATATTCTTGGTAACTAAACTTTAAGTGCAATGCTGGTGCATTACTTGGGCCTCCAGTTCCTAACTCTGAACTGTATTTGCACTTAGAGCCACTGAAATGAAATTCAGCTATCTAAGAATCATAATTTTTTCAGTCCCTACCTTATGAATATTCATAACACTAGTATACTGCTATAATCAAACCCCTGTCACAACATTAACATTAATGTTGTGCTTTTGTTCTTTCAGTCTCTTTTATAAAGACTGCTGGAATTCAATCCGGTCTTTGTGACGAGTTTTCTCAAAGTTTAACTATTTTTATTACAAGATTACTTTCAGTTACTGTACTTCGATATCTGTAGTGGCATTCCTGTCAAACTGGTTAAATAACCATCATTTATATTTTCTTTGCTTTTTGTAATGAAAGTGGACCAGAATCCATCTGCAAGAGGTTACAGTGAGAGTGAAAAGTCACCTTTACTGAGGCTGAATCCACATAAAGGAACTTCTCACTCCAATGGAGATCATCATCTCCCTACTGCTGCTATGAATTCAGCTTTGGAGCTACAGTAGTCCCATAAAGAAGGGTCCCGGGGTTGTACAACTAATCATCTCACAGAATGCTGTTGTACTCTTAATTATATAGTTAACCTGAAAGTACTATTCCAATGCATTTCTGCAACACATATATTCCTCTCTTTACAGTCTGAGATGAGAGAACAAGGTTTTGACCACTCTCCATTACGACAATTCATCTAAATCAATGACTGATTTTATAATTACACAATTTACTGAATATTCATTTTGTCTATATCTTATTAACTCTTCCTATTCAGGATGGCAGAAGCAAAATTTTTTCTCAGTCAGTCGATAACCTTAGCATATTCATGTCAAATCACCACTTACCTACATTCTAAAACAAGAATAAATAAAAGAGTATATATTGCCTTTGCAGGTATTTGGAGTGGGGAAAATATAAAGGGGGAAACAAAAAAATAAAGGTGAAGTATGGGGAAATAAATAATAGAGAATAAGAAATAGCAATGAATGATAACAAGTAGGATTCATTGTGAATATGACCTGAAATCCAACAACGGAAAACATTTCTCTCAAGGTGCTTTCATAAATCATACAATAACTATGTTCATTATTAACATACTTTTTACAAGAAACATCATGACCATGTTCTATAACTGGAGAAAATAATTTACCAATAACTGCCGTAATTAAAGCTCATTACAGTATCAGTAGAATTTCTTACAAGCCAGCTTTGAGTTGTTGTTCGATCACCAGTCTCCAAAATATGTAGACTTCCTTGACCATTGGTTACCACTGCCAAATCAGTGGAAGGAAAGTGTACACTTGCATAATACTGTCCACTGCTGACTCCATCCTCTTCACCCCCATCTTCAGAGCTTCTGGACAAATCTGCTTGCCAGACTACTTCTCCAGCACTTAATTTTGAATCCTGATAAGTAAAAATATAATCAATTAAAGACTAAAATTAAGGAAGTTGAAGAAGATACCAAGCACAAATATTATGCCTGCACTGACAAGAATCACATAAGTATAAAACAACCAAATTAGTACTTTACCTATTGTAATGGTTTAAGTGGTCATACTCCATACCATACAAAACAGGGTGAGGACAAGAAATTCTTAAATGATATGAAGTATAACCATTCATAACATCAACTTAAACTGCAGAGAATTCTGGATCTATTCTCATTTACATCATGGTGCATGTTTATCATTCAAATTCTGCAACACAATTAATGTTACAAAAATCAAAAGCAAAACATTTATATAAACAGCATCATGAGGTGCAAACCTCTTAAAGGGACTTAAAAATATTGTTACTGTACTTACCTCTGAATAATTGCATTTCACAAGATGTCCCCTGTTATTGAAATAATATACAAACAGTGGGTGAAATGGATCTCCAAAGAAGTGATTATGAAGAGCCTCCAGCCTTGTGCGGAGGTAGCAGTTCGAGTAATTCTTCTTCTTCTCCACACCTGCAGGTATAAATCAGACTACGACTTAGAAAACCCTTCAAATTGAAAGTTACATGTGTAGTTAACAAAGGTTGACACCAAGGCTAAACCTAGAACAGTGCTCAATACAAATTAGTAAAATTCATTCATATCTACAGGAAAGTCTAATCAGTCAAAGTACAGATGGGCACAATCTTAATATATATCAATAATGATGCATCTAATGAGGGTGTTATTTGTCTGCTCCTGACAATTCTTTACATAGGTTGCAAAGACAAATTATTTTGCATCCAATTAGATCCTTCTGTTCCTGACAGTACAAAAGGTTACAATAAAGTACAAGAAACAAGATTGGAGCATAAATCTTTGCAGCTATAATAAATAAAATTCATTAGCAGCAACATTCAACTTCCCAAAGCATTCTTATGTGAATGAACAATTTTTGTAATAAATTCTTATGATTTGTGGATAACACTATTATCTTGTCTCATTTTACTCTGAGCACAGTACAAGACCATTGCAAAATGAAAATGAAATTCCCTTGTGCTTGTGGTTGTGCCATTAAACTTCTCAAAGTAAAGTTTCATTATACTTTGCATAAATGATTAAAATTGGAGGAGAATGATTAAGAGCATTAATTTTGGTATATATCTACTATCATTTTGGCTACTAGGTGAGGTTTCCATTGGTTGTTATATTATACAAGTGTATTTGCTTACTTCTACATTAAACCCACATTACCACTAATATACATAACCTTCACTACTACTGTCTTATCTAATTTGTTCAGCATAACATATTACTACACGATTATTCTCTAAATACTACACCAGCACTGCATCACAAAATCAGTCTATTAGCAGCTGATTCCTTGACATACTTTATTCTATCATTTAAAATAAACATTATAATTCAATGGAGAATTGCACATAGAGTATTTCTAAACATATCTATTTCCAATGTCGTCCTCATAATATATTAAAGACAAAGAATAACAGTAAGAGAGCACAATAATACAGCAGACCAAGACAGAAAATAAAATTATTTCAAAACAAAAAATCCATATTTAAAAGACGAACACAGTTACAAACACAATATATAATCAATAATTGGTTATGTAAATATTAAGATCATTAGCAACTAATTTATTCCTTAAAAACGATTTTACTTGTTTCTTAAAAGCATCCTTACTTTACGAGTAATAGTGGAAGATCATTCCACTACTGTAGAAATGTGTAAAAGCATTATACTTTCCTAGTTAAAATTAATGTGATAGTATGCGGACTCAGACGTACAGAATACTAATGGCTGAATATTACCTATTACGTCAGGACTAACCTTCTTGTAAATTTTTTGTGTAGACTGTTACATCAGCATCCAAAGACAGCTTGTACCCATCGAAGTTAGGGTTCAGAAGTTTGTGATCTGGCTTCAGTGACACAGTCGTCGTCGTCATTATGAACAGAATAATTTTCTTCCTTTTACAAAAAAATTACAAAGCTATATGTGACTGGCATCTCGACTTTCTAAGCAGTTCTGAGAACCTCCTTCGAGACAAATGTTGTCGAGAAGACTGGTAAGCCAACAGGTAACAATGCCACTGACAAGCCAATGCGGTTGTTGTCAAGCCAGCGAGCAAGCGGGGTAGTACGGTCAGCCAGCGACAAAACCAATTGGCGTTTACCAGACAAACAAATGTAAACGCGCAGAATTTGCCCAGCGAACATCTTTATGTTATGTTTCATAGTCAAATTAGCAATTCTTGCAAGGCATATTTTTCTTTTCTCCGGCAGTTAGCGATTCATGTATTTGCTACTTAGAGGATTGATGTCTTAAACACTTCAATCAAGAGTAGGGGATTTGAAATTAGAAAAGTATTGTGTATAATTGTAATTATGGCAAGTGGTTATGTTGCCGACAGACATGTCGGCACAAATTGGTCAAATACAATTATGCCGACATAAGTATAACTGGACATATCAATACTTTCGCAAAATATTTTCAAACTAACATACACCTTTAAGGTTAAGTTAATTACTGAAGCAGGCTAAGATCACGGTGATGGATGGAGGTTTAATAAGGCTGGTTTTTGATTACCTTAATGAACACTTTCCCTGTACTTCTAGATATTTGTAATCGATATAGGAAATTTTTTTTGTTTTATTTCAGTTCATAAAGCAGTAAGTAAGAGGTAAAGGAAGTAAACAATATGTGTATAATACTGTTTGACGTCACAGCAATGTTCATATATCGGTAAAATAAGAACTGCCAATTACATAATTTCTCCTTGACTATATTTCTACCAAGGTCGACCAAAATGTTGAAAACATGAAAGTGGATGCGATACCATCACATATTTATAGTAATGCTTGTAATTTTGCCTTGTTCTACGCCTGGTACGTGTTGTCGTTGTTATTAACCAGTAATTTACTATATCTTCCACGCCACTTCGTTTTTGTAGAATTTTTAGGCGGCAATGGAAATTGTCATGTGTTTCACACGACACCAATCCATGGAGATAGAGTGAAAATAATGAGGCAAGGAATATCCTGTGGCAAAATCTTAACATAAATTAATTATATCTCACAAAGCCAAAGATGATTATGGAAAAAAATATCTCGATACCACTTTACGGAAAAATGACCATCTCGTTTTCATCATTATTGCCATTAACATCAAAAGCGATTAGAAAATGAATTACTACATTTATTTTGTATAGAGAGAAGCTACAATCTTGATTCTGTTTCTAGTAACATAAAACCTTGGCAAACATTCAGTCACCATCTTGGTTCAGAATTAGATCATAATTCATCGATCTTCCTGACTACAAAATTAAAGAATATAGCATATAATGGTACAAGGATTTTAGAATATATTTTCATACATTATACCCAAAGGATCGGCCGCTGAAAAATATATACCTTTACCCTGGGTGTGTTCGTTGGCCCGGTAGCTAAGTGGACCCAAGTGGAGCAGGACAGAGAGGAGATGAGAACCAAGTTAACGCCAAAAACTTTAAAGCCGACTCCATATTTTCAAGAAAAGAAGCTCTTTAGTCAAGGAACACCGGGAAGTAGTCGTAAAGAGGTTCAACTCATTAGCTGGTATAAATTAGGAAGCAGTTTCCGTGTATCCATTAAAACAATGTAAAGATACAGCATTCTTGATTAGATAGTGTAAGTATTACTAAATTGGAATGTATAAGTAATGTTTTAGATAGTGTCTAAGTGTATTGTACACGGAACTGCACAGGAGAGAATAATAACCTCAACCAGGACATTCCTAAGCAAATGTGAGTGTGTTATTTAACGATCTAACCTGACAGAACTAACCAACGTGACCAAATTATACCCAGCTTGGCCAAATGCTACCTACCTTAATCGTACCAAACATAACCCAACCTAATATTGCCAAATCTAATCCAGCCCAACCTAAATCTAACGCGACTTGACCTTATCTAACACAAAATGACATGGCCTAACCCAGCACAGATCAACTTAATTTGACCTAACACAACATAATCTAATCTAACTCATATCAATTTAGCCTCTTCTCACATAACCTAACTTGCCTAAATTCCCACTTCAAACATTATACTGTAAGGGAACCACAAAAGATATTTTGTGGAACACCTAAATATATTTAAATATAAGCCAAAAGATCCTTCAGATATATAGATAGATTTCATAAAAGTTAAGTTTTGCTCTTTATTAATACAATACTAAGTTGAAATTTATGCTTCACAACTGTTACTGTATTCTTTAAATACTACACAATCACTGCAGACCAAAAGCACTAAGTATCTATAGCCAGGGCCCCTGAGTGGAATTTTATCAGGGGTTACAAAGTTTCTTTCGGGCTCCCTTCCCTTCTCCATTAGTTGTTCTGTTTTTATTCACTACGGTTTTATGCCATGAGCTGTAAGGCCAAAAAGGGTATGGAAGATGAGAGAGGGGTGGAATGGAGCACTCTGTTGATTTTCTGCATTTTCTGAGATCCCAATAAATTCTTGGGCCCCCTTTTGGACCCCCAGGCCCGGGTATGATGTACCCCCTGCACCCCTCCCTCTCAGAGGCCCTGTCTAAAGCTATTAAAAATGGGGATGTTTGTTTCAGATGGGTATGTGGACTGGGATAGTCAGAGGGTGGGGAAGAGGGGGGGGGGCATGTGGTCCTCCCTCAGTCCCAATTGTTTTCTCTTGGTTCATGTTGCTGTGCTTTATTTGAATGATAATTGGTCTGAGGTGCATTATTAAAAAGAGTACATATGAGAAAGCTGAAGAGGATGTGCTGAATTAGTGTGGACACATGGAGAGGATGAATGAAAAAAAGATGACTAATAGGATATACATTTCAAAAGTAGAGGTAAGAAGGAAAGGAGGAAACCAAGGAGGTGGTGGAATGATAGAATGAAAGATGCTTTGAAGGCTAGGGGCTTGAACATGCTGTAGGGTATGAGGTGTGTAAGGGAGAGAGTAAATTGGAGCAGTGTGGTTTACAGGGAACAAAATGCTGTCAGTAGGCTGAACCAGGGCATATGAAGTGGTTGGGTAAACCACAGAAAGGTGTAGCCAGCCTGGTTATGGGTAGTTGGCTCTGGTGTTGTGATGGTGGAATGGGGGCTTATAAGAAAGGGTAATGAATGGTGGGATGAGGATATTGAATTGCTGGTGAAAGATGAAAAAGAGATGTGCAGGAGAAAGTGCCTGGAGGTCAAGAGAAAGGTATGAGAGTGGAAAAGAGAGTATGTGGGAGATGAGGTGAGAGAGTAAAGATGAATGTCAGGGGAAAGAACAAGAAAATATTTTGGAAGGAGGTGAATAGTTTGAGAACAAATTGGAGCAACTGTGAAGGGAGCAGATGAAGTAGTAATAGGCAAAGGAGAAAAAACAAAATGGGGTAAAATTTTGAAGGACTTGAATTTGGTCGACGATTTGGTAGTGGGTGTGGGGTATTTGAGATGAGGTAGCATGTGGAGTGAGTGAGTGCTAGTGAATGATATGATGAAAGTGTTGCAGAATATGAATTGTGGCAAGGCAGCAGATGTGGATGGAATTTCAGTTGGAGTTTCTCAAGAAAGGGAAGGGCATTATACTTCATTGGTTAGTCAGGCTATTCAGCATTTTTATGGCCCATTGCGAGACGTATGAGGGGTGGCATTAAAAATGCATGTCCAGAGGGACAGGGTAGATCCTTCAGTTATAGAGGTAAAAGTCTGTTGAGAATTCTGTACTGTACCTGGTACAGGTAATGTGTATGGGAGAGTATGATTAAGCGGGTGGTAGCATGCACAGAACACCAGATTAAGGAAGAGCAGTGTGGTTCCAGATGTGAAAGATGTGTGGACCAGGTGTTTGAAGAAAGGAAGGAAAAGATAGAGTGAAGGAGGCTTTAGGGTATAAGTGCTTGAACATTCAGAAGGATGAGAAGCATGCATAGGTTAGAATGATCTGGATTGATGTGGTGTAAGGGGGCACAACATGCTGTCAGTGATGTGAACTAGGGCTTGTGAAAAGGTTAAAATAAGGCTGTAGGCTTGGGTGTGGGTGGTAGGATCTGGTTTTGGTGCTAGAATGGATGTGTGCAACCGAGGCGGTTGCTTGTTGTACTTGATTTTATATTGCTGAGATGGAAGAAGCAGTTGTGTATGGAAAAAAGTTGAAGATTTTTCAATACCAACTTAAAAGGGATGGAACTGGAAAACCTTTATATGTGAATGTGCCCCTTTTCCCTTAGTTTTTGTTTTGTACTTTTTATTAAATTAACTTTACATCATGTGAAAAAAAGTAAAAGTCATGTCTAAATTTTTATTCCACTGTTCACAACTGTGTTAATTATTTACCATCAGTTCAGTTGTTTGATTTGTCAAATTTAAACCTTATACTAAACTTATACTTTACAGATGCCTTGATTTTTCTGTCATCAGAGAAGTTGAACACTGATATTCCAGCAAGATACGTTTTGAAATGGATACTTTGTGAATGGGAATGATGATAGATATATTCCATACATATATATATATATATATATATATGTGTGATGCATTCATGTGATTTTTGGTATTCATTATGAATAACAGAATACTGTAGTATTAGACTGTACAATAATTAACATTCATGCAAATGAAGTTGATTTTGATGCATTAATAATTGAGCCACAGGTTAATTAGAAATAGTGGTGAAGTTTGTTAGCTTCTTCTTGTGAAAGATATTGTTGATTGTGATGAAATTCAGAACTTCAAAAAAACATTCTGAACAAAAGCAAAATGGTCCACGTTTGTTTCAATGTGATTATTGTAAGAAATCATTTGGTCGGAGGTACCACCTTCAATACCACATTTTTACACACACTGGGGAAAGACCTTTTCAGTGTGATCTGTGTGATAAAAAGTATAATTCATATAACAACTTAAAACAACACATGAAGGTGCATGGGAAAGTAAATTGTTATGAATGCAAAAAATGTGATCAAAGTTTTCAGTCTCTAAAACAATTGGTAAATCATGAGAGTAAACACAGTGATATTTATTATCACTGTAAGATTTGTAAGAAGACCTTCCCATCTAGAGTTTTATATCTTAGACATGGGTGTCCATTTGAATGTGAGTTTTGTGGCCAAACGTTCAAACATTATATGGCTCTTATATCTCACAGAGGAAAGGAACACATGACTGTTAATACAAGTCAAAATTTTCACACAGACAAGAATTATGGTGCTACTAATAGCTTGAATGAAGTTTTAGAGGATAGTGATGAACAACTAGAAGTATTCGGGGGGAATAAACTGCATGTGTGTAGACTGTGTGGTAAGGAATTTAATGATGAAATTTCCCTTATTTTTCATGTAAAAATACATGGAGAAGGTGATCCTTGTGAATGTAAGGTTTGTGGATTAACATTTCCTTCAGAAACTATCCGTACTTACCATCACATGAGGGTGCATACAGGTGGCATTGATTGGCAAAATATTGAAAGTGGCAGAAAAATCTTCAAGCAAGTTTACCATGAACTTGACAGAAATTATTAGTTTTCATGTAAGCTATTGCAATCATGCCCATTAATCTTAAATCTTGAGAAATTTAAAGACGAATTGTGGTGTAGCCTTTAATTTTCTCATGGTATGCTGTAGGCACAGTAGAATTCGTAATTTGCAATCTACTTTAGTGTGATGGCTTGAGTACAATTATGCAAACATGAGCATTACAGTCTTTCAATTAAACATAGAATTTCGACAAAGTGTTATGAACAATGAACTCAGCAGTATCACATGACATCCTGATTATTGTCAGAATTTGAGAGTGATGAATATCAATCATTCATTTAAATTAGACCAAATGAAGCATGGGTAACCATGTTTAGTGTCATACATCATTTCCTTTGGAAAAGTGCACGCAAAGGGTTTTTCTTGGATGTTTCCTTGAATTCAACATTGCTTTTAGCTAAAATGACTATCAGAATGTATTAATGATGTCGCAGAAATTTGCAGTTGTTTGAAAATATTTTGAGAGAGCTTACATACCACTTATACACTCTCACTTACAGATGATTAAAGCAGGATGATCCACATTTCTTAAGGAAGAGATTTATTCCACATCCTAGCTCCACTTATTTACTGTCGGTTTATTTTCTTTGGCTTTATTTTGGAGCCTCATTTCAGTCTTGTCACACGTTAACTCACTGAAAGCAGTCTTACAGTTATCAGATTTTTATAACACTTGTTCACTTATGTTACACTCAGTATTACGTACATGGATTACTTTTATAGAGACTCAATTTTTTGACACCAGACATATTATTCTTAAAAGCTTTATGATTAAAGAAAAATTTGTCATTTGAATTTACTTCTGTATCTCATACCTTTTTTGTTCAAAAACTATGTGAAAAAGGTTCAGCAAATAAACATACATTTCTTAGAAGTTGTATTACAGAACATGTGACAGAGATTTGTTGTTTTTAGCATAAAAAATAATACAGTAAATCATTGAATCAATGAATGCAATAAATAGATTAGACTTTCATATATGTATGGTTACTTTACCTTACCTTCCTGCCCCAGTATTTTCTTTCAAGGGAATCCCATAGCACTCAGGAAACTGGCCAGTTTCACCAGGTAGGAACACAGGTTAAGAAGTGTGGTGTCATTTTGTATAAGTCTGTTTGGGATGAGAATAGTACAATTGGTAAGTACAGTTTGAGGTTGCATATTGAGTATGAGGGGTCTTGTGATATGTTGATTCAGTGTTTGTAATGTATGGCAACTTTTGTGAATAAAAATATTTCTTGATTTTGTTTTATTATCAGGAATTTTCATGTGTAAGAAATGTGGAAGAAACTAGGGTTGATTTCTAGAGATAGATTGATAAGTGAGATTGTGTAATTACAGTATAGGGAGGGAATTTAATGCAATAATGGTTATCTGGTATTTTTCTACAATCATACTATTTAAACTTTCTTGTTTTGTCAGCTTGATTCTGGTGCACTCTTTGCTGCCCTCTTGATCTCATGTTCTAGTTTCTTATGCTCTAGTAGGTGTAGTGACCAACTTTGAGAACCATATTGTGGTTTTGATTCAGTATATGCTGAGGCCACACCCTTGATGGGAGTTCCAAGATCAGACCCTTGTGGCATGCTACTAGTAACCACAACCCATTTCAGAAGACTCCTCTGCATCCTTTGTTTCCTTCCACGAAGATAGCTTGATAACCATCATACACTTGAAAGCTCTTTTGGTATTTGCTTTGGTTGTTTGATGACTGTTGGGAATGATGTGAGTACACCATGGAAAGATCTGTGGGGCCTAGTTGTGGATGGAGAGCTGTGGTTTTGGTGCATTACCCATGAAGTCTAAAGAATGGTTGTGAGCAGTTGTGATCCTTCTGTTCTTAGCACTGTCTAACTGACGCGAGAAACGTCGATCAAGCGTGTGTGTATATATATATATATATATATATATCCCCCTTTTAGAAATTGAAATACAAGAAGGGGAGGGTTTCCCACCCCCCCGCTCACATCCCCTTTAGTCGCCTTCTACGACACGCAGGGAATACGTGGGGAAGTATTCTTTCTCGCCTATCCCTAGGGGCTGTGGGGCCTGGATGTGGATAGGGAGCTATGGTTTCGGTGCATTACACATGACAGACAGAGACTGAGTGTAAGCGAATGTGGCCGTTTCGTCTGTTTCATGGCGCTATCTCGCTGACGCAGGGGGTGGCGATGCTATTTCCTGTGGGGTGGAGTCAGGAATGGATGGAGTCGAGCAAGTATGAATATGTTCATGTGTATATGAGCATATGCATGTGTATGTATATATGTATATGTTGGTATGCTTATGTATGTATTGTGCATGTATGTGTACATGTGTGTATGCGAGTGAATGAATCTTCGTCTGTTTCCTGACGCTAACGCGGGAAACAGCGATCAAGCATTATAATAATATATATATATATATATATATATATAATCACACTCTCTTTCCCCACTGATATGAGTAAAGGGTTCTGTTTGGTTATATGCACGATAATTAGCTCGTGTAATAAAAAAAAAGCCGACTGATGGGGTAAATAAATTTTAACCTTGCGTTCAGTTCATGTTATCTGTCTCTCCCTGTACAAATGATTAATCTACACTAAAACGCTCTCGTTTGTGGTTTAAATTTTAATTAATGTCCCGTCTCTTTAATTTTCTTCTCTATAACCCCCTTAGCTACATGTTAACCCTGCGGTCACTGGGGGATTGTTGTTGATCCAGCGGCCACTGTTTGGGCGCTAACTGGAGTAAATAAAACTTATAAGTCTGGGTTGCAGGTAAGTGTTCATAATTAATCAGATTAGAGGACACAGTAGCCAGTAATTGGCTCTGTACTTTGCTGAGGTTTAAGTACTTCAGGTGACTGGATGTGTCAGTTGGCCGTTATATTGATATCTGTTGCTTATAATTTTTTTGAGAATATCTCAAGGAAAGGTTCAGAGTAATTTTCAACGCGATTTTATATGTTTACGCATTATTGGAAATCATAAGAAATAATTTGATATTGATCCTATGGTAAATTCTGAGTCTGAAGAATACATTTCAAGTAGAATACCTTTTCTTTGTATATTTACATACGTGAAAACCACAAAAAGCCAAACCAACCTTGTAAAAGTGAACTGTAAAAGCGCACCTATATTTATTTTGTATTAACCAAAATCTTATTAAATCATTTATTTCACTTATAGAGCTTATATATACAAACGCATTGGAACTTGTAGTCATTTATGTTAAATTGGTGAGATTAAGTTTGGTTGAATGAAATTAGATTGTAGTTAAAAGTTTATATTAGGAGCTTACTTTTGCATATATTGACTTTATAGGCAAAAATCCTTCCAAATAAATTTGTTTATCATCTAGGATTCATTGTGAGATGTACACTAAAATTCGGCCATGTTCTAGTTTAGTACTACCATTTTATTAATTGCAGAATCATAAGGGTTGTTGTAAGCATTATTTGTGTCTTTTGACACTGGGGAGTGCAATTGGGGTAACTTTACCTTGACACTGGGAGTGCAATTGGAGTAACTTTACCTTACCCATTTGATATTAAATATTTGTTGTGGGGAGGGCTATGAAGATCATGGAATGTGTTGAGTAAGGTGAAAGTAGATGAAACGTGTGTAAATCAACAGTACCAGCAAAAGCCTGACCTAACTTCCCTTAGAAGTCAGTAGGTATCATCTTTTTTGTGTTATTTGGAGAATATATATATATATATATATATATATATATATATATATATTGAAGGTTGTAATTCTGAACAGCTAGAGGAAGTTGGGAGAGATTTTCTTGGGTAATTTTGATTTTCTAGAAATGTTTAGCCAATAGATTCAATTGCGTGAATGAATTATCAACAGAATCCACTTGTGTGTATTAGAGTGCAAACAGTGACCAGCATCATACTTGTAAGCAGAATATATCATGCATTTTTTTAAACACCATATATTGAAGATTAAGGTAAATAATGGCTGGCAGAGGAAGTCAGGTAAAGTTTTCGCAGTTTCTTGTTGATTTATATGTGCTTCACTTACCTATATATTACTAGTCCTTACACTTTCCCTGTTCTTCATAGCCCTCCCCATTATCAATGTATTAGATGTTGTACAGTTAGAAGAAATGACTTCAGTCATGCTCCCCTGGCCCTGATTTGTTATATATGATAAATGTAATAATTCTGTAAGAAGAGCCCACAGTATTTATAGCTAATGAGGTTGTGGGACTAAACTAGAGCAGTACTTTTTTGAATGAAAGTTATTCAGTAAATACTGAATTTAGGGGTGCAGAAATGGTGATTATTTTCAGTGTTTTGCATTGATGATTTAATATAAAGAGAGTGATTAAGTGATAATTTGTACTTTTTTCTCTTATACGATATTAGTTAATTCAAGAATTGGGAAGGCAATGAAGACCAGGGAGAATTTGTGGTTAATGTAAAAGTCGATGAAATACCTCTAGAAGTCACATCTCACTTCACTTTGCTTAGTGATCAATATTTGTAATATTTCAATTTAGATTGACTTTGAAACTAACTTGAACTATCACTCCTTTTGGCTTGCGGTGATACTTCATACTTCACACCATGCTGTCAGGATTTAAGGCCTGTATACCTGCTCATTATTCAACAACAGTTCAAAACAGTATATGTGTGAGATGTGGTGTTGATGGACTATAAGTTAAGTTGGTTAATCAAAATTTTTGTCTTTTCAGAAGTCGGCCAGCTTTTGCTCGAGTAAATCCACGCTAGAAGCATTTACAGCATTAACTGAAAGTGATTTCCAGTCATTTACTACCATTCTAGCATAGGAGTACGTTCTCACGTGTAACCTGAATTGTTTATTAAACTTGTGATTATGACCTCTTGTAGATGCCTTTTGTTGCTCAATGATATCGCCTTAGTCACTCATACTATCCCATCTATAATCTTAATTGCTTTTGTTGTGTCTGCATGCATTCTTATGTAGAATGATAAGTGTAAACTTAGTACCTGAAGTCGTTCCTGGTGATCGAATTGTCTGAAGCCTTCCACTAATCTTGTTTTACATTTCTGAACTTCCTACAAATTGTCCAAATCTAATCTAGTGTGTTGTATGTAGAATACAAGGAGATTAGCAGAGCTTGAATTGGAATTTTTTTATGACTATAGATATGAAGTTGTGATCTTTTTAACATATGGACACGGTTGTGTTAAATTGTATTATGCTGTTAATGTACTTATTTGATCATCAACTGTTCTTCTTACTTATTTAGGAGAGTTTCTTATGATTTTTTCACAAGGAAGGCCAGGGTCACTTGATAAGTCCATTAGTGTAGTGTTCTATGGAAAGTAAATGGTATCAGCATAAGATGGCCAGACCTATAGATATTAAATAAACTGCAAAGTAATTGCTGATAGTGATGAGGGGTGTGAATGTCTGGGTAAATGTGGGGTTGGTAAAATGTGTTTTAGTTTCAAGACTTTATTTACTGTAGAATATAATAAAATATGGAATAGCAATCTGTATTATGGGCAATATATTAAGATCAGGAGTGTGTGGTTTGTGTAATTCTGTTATGTTCTACCATAAAAGGTAAGTGATAATGGTTAAGAATATGAAATTACGGGAAAATGTGGTGTTGATACAAAACAGTTTGAAGCACTCACAGAAACCTATGAAAATTTCACCTGACTTCCCCATGTAACTGAGATTTACATCGATTCTGTGTTATAGCTGAAATATTTCAAAAATAATATCATCTGCAGTCTGCCTCCACATGGTCAGGAACACTTGCGAAATCAATTTACTTCCAATTTCTGGGTAATGTGTTTGCTCTCTGCTTATGAGCATACACAAGGCAAAGCAACTGGATGTAAACAAAAGACTATATCAATCACATTTTTAGACAATTGCTTCTCCCATCTTAATAAGGTAGTGTCAAGAACAGACGAACAACAGCTTCATTTCCACACATTCACTGAAAACAGAGCTCACCACCCACAGCCAAACCCCACAGAATATTCCATGATTTACTTTCACCATTTCATATAGCCTGGTTTAGCCCACTGACTCCACAC
>JAYMFT010128638.1:0-13086 GCA_038088735.1 Panulirus argus | reverse complement strand
TCGTCTGTTTCCTGGCGCTACCTCGCTGACGCGGGAAACAGCGATCAAGTATGATAATATATATTTATGTATTATACTTGATCGCTGTTTCCTGCATCAGCGAGGTAGCACCAGGAAACAGATGAAGAAGGACCCATCCCCCCCACATACACACATATATACATACATGCACATATATGCATGGTGCATATATATACATATATGCACACATACACATGCATATACATATGTATATATTCACACTTGCTCACTCCCATCCACTCCTAATGCCACCCCGCCCCACGGGAAGTAGCATTGCCACCCCCTACACCGGTGAGGTATTGCCAGGAGACAGACGAAACGGCCACATTCACTCACACTCAGTCTCTAGCTGTCATATATGTATATATTTTACCTGAAAAGCTGTTGGTTTTATAGCATTATTATATGAGGAACTTGCCACTGTTGGAAGCAAATATACCTAGAAATGAAATTTGATATCTGAGCTATCAGAAATGTTAGCCAAACCACTTTTAGCATGAACATTTGTTTAGTCGTTTTAGGGGGGAAAAAAAAGGTAAAACAGAATCCGTTTAATCATAGCTTGTTATAGTAAGCTTTATGACACTGTTTTAATATGAAACCATCCTATGATGATAATCAGCTCTGAAACATTTTTCTTGAAAGCTTTTCTCTAAAGAATGAAAATACTTTTTCTAAGAGATGAAGGCACGGTACTTTTAAGGGAAATATTTTTCTGCACTAGGCAGAGCTTATAGGTTATATGCTAAGTTCTGTCCAGTCGAGGTAGCTACTCCCTAAAACAGGAAATCCAGCTTGCAAAAGAAAATGTGCTGAAATTTCCCAAAACTCTATTCTAAGGTCTGCCAGTCATGGCCCAAGAAGCAGATTAAATAGTCCTGTGTTAGTGAAATGAAAACAGATCTGTTGTTTTGAGTCATAAAGTTTTTCTGAAGGAAGGTGTTTAACATAAATTTTGCTTGGATAAATGAAGATGAGACATATCCAGTTAGCTAGGTAATGTGACATGGTTAAAAGAAGTTTTGGTGAAGACAAGCCCAGCCAAACTACTTTCCACCTGTGTAAAGTTACAGAAGCTGCTACGTTTTCATTTAAGATCACTTTTCCTCCATTTAATAAGATACTTAACAAATATATGCAATATGTTTTATTTTCAAATTTTTTAGGTTTGTTCAGTAGTGTTTTTTAAGCTGAAAAATAATATATTTCTTTGTAATTCTAGGGCCAGAGACTTAGTACCAAGAGCTGATTTTTAATTATGCTATCCTTCAGCCTACCCACATCATCATCACCATCTTCAATAGCTGGTCATCTGTCTGCCTATATCTCTGACACCCTTTATGGATGCATAGTGATTACATTAAGTGAATGTAAGATAACTGCTTGCAGACTGTAAATCAATGAAATCATTTTTAAAGTATGGTAGTCAAGCACATGAGTTCAAATCCTGGTTGCAGCAGTCGGTCCACAATCAACCCAGCTGTTCATCCACCCCTAAGGATTGGTCGATAAAATAGGTACCTAGCTAGTGCTGCCGCTACCTCACTGACGCAGGGGGTGGTGATGCTATTTCCCGTGGGGCGGGGTGGCATTGGGAGTGGATGGGGGTGAGCAAGTGTGAATATGTACATGTGTATATGTGTATATGCATGTATATGTGTATGTATGTATATATGTATATGTTGTTATTTATATTTATTTACTGTGCATATATGTGCATGTATGTATATATGTGTGTATGTGGGGGGATGGGTCTTTCTTCATCTGTTTCCTGATGCTACCTCGCTGACGCAGGAAACAGCGATCAAGTATAATAATAAAAAAAATATATATAATCATAGGAGAGGAGGGGCTGGAACCCCCCCCCCCTTTATTATTACTTTCCACCTTCCAATGACTGGAAAAGGTGTGAAGGTACTTCAGGTCTAGGAAAAAAGTCAAAGTCACTTAATGAAAAAATTACCAAAATGTAGCCCTAAATCAACTGAGATATTATAATAATATAAACTTACAATTGTTCCATTGTTATGCTGAATGCTGAGGGACCCTTTGTCTGGTTTGGAGACTGTTCTGGAGTTCCTGGCATGGAGCTAGGGTGTGGAGAAGTCTGTGAGGGGAGTACCATCCCTGATTGAACCAAAGACTTTGGAGAAGGTCCTAAAGTATTTGGATGACTCACAGTAGAGGTACTTGAGGATACAGGAGAGCACTGTGGAGGGGTCATTTTGGTGGAATAGTTGAGGCTACTATTGACACTACAACAAGACACTGTTGTAGAAGTAGTGGGCACAGTTGGTGATGATGCTGAGGTGGCAATGGTGGGCATGCTAGCCCCACTCCCTGGACTGACACTTACTTTTGTTGAACCACCACTTCCAGAAACCTGCAGCATCAAAAAATTTTAAAATTATTTTGTATGAATATATATACATATATAAACATACATACTCATGTACATATTCATACTTGCTCGCCTTCATCCATTCCCGGCGCAACCCCACCACACAGGAAATAGCATCACCATCCCCTGCATCAGCAAGGTAGCGCCAGGAAACAGATAAAAAAAAAAAAGACTACATCCGCTCACACTCAGTCTCTAGCTGTCATGTGTAATGCACTGAAAACACAGCTCCCTATCCACATTCAGGCCCCTCAGACCTTTCCATGGTTCACCCCAGAAGTTTCACATACCCTGGTTCAGTCCATTGACAGCAAGTTGACCACAGTATACCACATCATTCCAACTCACTCTATTCCATGTATGCCTTTCACCCTCCTGCATGTTCAAGCTCCATTCACTCAAAATCTTTTTCACTCCATCCTTCCAACTCCAATTAGGTCTCCCACTTCTCCTTGTTCCCTCCACCTCAGACTCATATATCCTCTTTGTTAACCTTTCCTCACTTATTCATTCCATAAGTCCAAACCATTTCAATACACCCTCTTCCGCCCTCTCAACCACACTCTTTTTATTACCACACGTCTCTCTTACCCTTACATTACTTACTCAATCAAACCACCTCACACCACATATTGTCCTCAAACATTTCATTTCCAACACATCCACCCTCCCCAGTACAACCGTATCTATAGCCCATTGTAGGAATAGTAGCTCCAACAATATTATATGGCTGTGAGGCATGGGCTACAGATAAGGCTGTGTGTAGGAGGGTGAATGTGTTGGAAATAAGATGTTTGAGGGCAAAATCTGGTGAGATGTGGTTTGATCATGTAATTAATGAATGGGTAAGTAAGATATGTGGTAATGAACTAAGCGTGGTTGAGAAAGTAGAACAGTGTGTGCTGAAATGGTTTTGACATACAGAGAGAATGAGTGAAGAAAGGTTGACAAAGAGGATATATTTGTCAAAAGTGGAGGGAACAAGGAGAATGGGGAGACCAAACTAAAGATGGAAGGATGGAGTGAAAAAGCTTGAGCCCGAACATTTTTTTTTTTTTTTTTTTTTTTTAAAGCATCCGGGGTAAACCATAGAAACGTATGTGGGGCCTGGTAGTGGATAGGTAGCTGTGGTTTCGATATATTACAAATGACAGTTAGAGAATGGATGTGAGCACGTTGCCTTTCTTCATCTGTTCCTTGCTAACGCAGGAAACGGCAATCAAGTCCATAAAATATAAATATCCACCATATAATGGTTATGAGGAATGCTGTCAAGGTTTCACCATCAAGTATGGTAGAGTTTTGTGTTCACTACTGTTCCGGTAAAAATTCTTCATGTACTACCCTGATCTAATCTAACTGTGACCTTAAGAAATTCTGCTTAAGGTAAGGTGTGCCATTATGTTAGATTTTGCTAATATATACAAGTACAATATAATCATTTTTTGTTCATAAAATAGCCATTTCTTGATCAAACTTGCTGTCAATGGTATGAGATACTGTTGTACACTGGTTATTCTGTACCTGAGACACAATCCAGGAGTCTGGTTCAACACATCTAAATGTTACTGCATGTATTACTGTGCTGCCAAGCTTGTTTTACACATATGTAATTAAAAAAAAGGTAGAGAAAATTATAAACTTCAAGTGTGACCCATTATCTCTCTAGATGCGATGCTGAACATGAATATTTCAGTAAACACTATATTTAAATGGCAAAACTTATTCATAATAAGTTCAAAATAAATTAACTTATATCAAAATGAACAAAACTTTCTGGGAAAAACTTTCTAAACTACAATATGAAGAAATTCATGCATTTTCCTGTGGCATGTAATGTTACCAAAATATTTTGTTTTTTATGTGCTGTTCTCTTATGATTCAAATAAATACACACACAATTGTAGTATAAATGCATGTTATTGAACATGCACTCTTCCAAAACCACTGAGTTCACTTTCACTGCAAGGTAAGTGCCATATCATCTATGAGATAAAAGTCTTCTGAATTTACAGTATACACAGTTAATGTATTTATGAGGTTTTTCATAATCCCAAGTCTAATTTTTCATCTTGTAATGAATAGCACAAGACTTAAAACACCTTAGATTAAGCAAACCATACAGTCACATATTGCACACCTGCTGAAATACAATTTGACACGTAATTAAATAATGTTATCTTTCTCTTGAAGTATGTATTTCTTCCAAGACACAGATAAAACAGCTTTCTTTTATGTAGAGTCTAAAGTAATATGCTGTCCTCTGCTAACTAATTTCACTGGAAGAAAATGCTTTTTAAGGACCTCCATAAAAAGTACAGTAACACAATTTTCTCAGAAATCACTCCACAAGTATCTTCCATTCCTATTGGAATCAAATCAAAGGAATTTTCCTATTCATCACAAGTAACTTCACCTACACATTCCAGAATTTACTCTTGTGTTTTCTGAGATTTCCATCACTCAGAGAATCTGCCAACTCACTGCACATGTTATTTCTATATCCTGGTTCTAGAAAATCAAACCTCATAAGTCCACACTGGTGTATCACTGGTGAGAAACACCCTATCACTTCAATGTCAGACGGTTGTTGCAGTTCTCTGACTGTGATATCAAAACATTTGCCACTTGAATATCTGACAATGTCTGTCAATATATTCCTGTATAAGCAATCTAAGCTGAAAAAGAAACCTGAAAAAGATTCAAGTATTACACTAAATATATAAAACCTGTACTTCATAATATTCACATAAATTATTCACAGACATACAAAAAGTCAATCATAGGTAGACAAAGCTTCAATATAACTTCATAACGAATCAATGTCCACTGTAGCTTTAAAAACACTTTTCTAACGAACTTTATCAAGTTTTATGTATCATAAAAACTTTGGTCTAAAACCAAGACCAAGAGTTAATAATATTTCCCTGAAAGAAAACTGAAGTCATGTAATATGTTGCACTCTTTTTTCTGTCATTTTATTTTCAGTCTCATTCAATATTTTCAACTAAAAGTTTAAAGTTTGAATTCCAATACATTCTACACCTGAAAGAGTTCAACAGTTTCATTCTCTCTCTGATCCTCTTTTTTTCTTCTTTTTTTTATGTTTGTGTTTCCTTCCATCATCACTTCTTTCATCTCTTTTTTTCTTCCTTCTTTTTCTTCGTTTTCTACTGATATTACTATGCTGTCTTTTTCTGTGTGGTTCGCTGTGATCTGATTCACTACCAGACTTATACATTTGTGAAGCTTCACTACGGTCATGCTTTTTTCTAATTTCACTACGCAAATCACGTCTATTTCTAACAACTTGTTCAACATCAGATCTCTCTCTAGTTTCACTGTGTCTTATGTCACCTCTCACTCTCCTATCGTTACGGATTATTTCTCGTCTAGCTCTAGGTTCTTTTACTTGCACATCTCTTCTTCCTTTGGCTTTGCTACCACCAACATTAAGCCTCCTTCTTATGTCACTGCGTTCATTATCTCGTCTTCTGGTCTCAGTCTGTTCAGCAGCATCTGGTCTCTGTTTCACTGATTTAGCTGGAATATTCTGCTTTGGTCTCTTTTCATTAAAGTTAAAGTCACTTTGGCATTTGACATTTCCAAAACTCAATCTGTCCTTGACTGATATTTCCTTTTTTTCTCTTTCAATGTCAGCCCTTAATACTTGATTTTTCCATCTCATATCAATGCTGGCACTTTTGTTATCCTCTCTTTCAATTTTCCACCTCATATCAATGCTGGTGTTCTTATTATCCTCTCTCTCATGTTTTCTTTCAAAATGGGCCTTTTCTATTACTCCATATCTCTTCTCATTATTGCCCTCCCTTGCCACAGAAATGGAGAGTCGAGAACCACAATCATAATTCAATCCCTTCCTGCTTCTCTCTCCTAATTCACCATGCTTTTCTCTTTCTCGTAACAAAGGGTCTCTTCTAGCACCCTCGCTCTCCTCTCTATCAAGTCTTAACCTTTCCCTGCTATGTCTCTGATTTAAGGTAATATTATGATCATGTTTTCTAACATCTGTCTCTTCAACTCTTATATGTTTTTGTTCATGTTTCTCTACTCCTCTCCTTTCAAGTGCATAGTTTTCCAAGTCCCCTTTATGGCTTTCATTAAAGGACTTTCGATCAGTAGTTCCTCTTCCTTTCTGATCAAAGTCTCCTGTCCAGTCACTGCTGCCTCTCAGTCTGTCAGTGCTTCTCAGATCTTTGAATTCATCACGAATTCTAGTGTCACTATCACCAAAAGCCTGCTCTTGTGCACGACTACCACTTCTATCTTTTGGTAAAAGTCTATGGCTTGTTTCTCTTTCCCTACCATCGTCAAATTCCTTTCGTTCTCTGTATTCTTCTCTTGGCCTTCTTTCTTCACAACTACCTTCTTTGTTAGTGGCTTCACGGTCAGCAACACTTTCAAAATATTTCAAGTACATATCCTGATACAGGTCTCTTGTACCTACATGATCATGTCTCCAGTCATCATGATCATAATAACTATGGTAGCCTGGATATCCACCACCATGACTTCTCCCTCTCCAGCTTCGAGGCCAACGTCCACGGAAATTTCTTCGAAAGCCTGGATAGCCCCCTCGATCATTAATACGAGAAAAATAGTTTTGATAGTAACTATACTCATCATATTCTTCTTCTCTATAATAGTCACTTTCATAATGTTGATCCTCTGGGTCACTTGATAGTTCCAAGTCACTCTCCCGCAAGTCATCATAATTAATATCATCTTTTTTATCGCTGTCTTTCTTCCTGCTACTGCTTCTTCTGTGTCGTTCACTCCTATGTTTATCCCTTCGCCTTTCAGTAGAATGGCTGGATCTCTCATGGCTGGAATGCCTGTGTTTCTTACTTCTACTCCTACTTCGAGAGTGAGACTTGGAATGTGATCTAGACCGGGATCTGCCTCGAGACCTTGACTTGGATCTAGTATGTGACTTTCTGGACCTGGATCTGGATTTGGATCCAGATCTGGATCTTGACTTTGAGTGTGACCTTTTAGATCTAGATCTAGATCTGGACTTTGAATGTGACTTCTTTGATCTGGATCTGGATCTAGTTTTTGAGCGCGTCCTTTTAGACCTTGATCTGGATCTGGATTTTGAGCGTGACCCCTTAGATCTTGATCTAGATCTGGATTTTGAACGTGATCTTTTAGACCTAGAACGTGAGCGGGTGCTGGATCTTCTTGACCTGGACCTTGACCTCGACTTAGGTCTGGATCTTGAAATGTCATCATCATCTCTTTTATACCAAGTTGTTGGTATTTTAACTTCTCTTTCGGGGCCAAACTTGTTGTGCTGCCATGAGCCTCTGAAGCCTCGACCTCGATCTCTGAAACCTCGTCCTCTGTCCCTGAAACCACGTCCCCTCCATGGACCTCTAGGAAATCTCCATCTCCCCCGCCCTCTTCCTGATCCTCGGTCATAAACATTATCATGTCCCCACTCATCGTGATAGCTGTGTGGGTCTTGGGTACCATAACTCTCATAAAATGCTGGAAATTGCTGCTGTTCATTTGGTTTACCAAGAAGCCAATTCTCCGAGTCCTTTTTTTGTCTCTCCTCTTCTATCTGATCCATGCGCATACGGCCTGAAATATCAATATAGAATAAGGAAACTATTTGAAGCATTTTCTTAAAAATACAGTCTAAAGAACATGTCTTTTGTACCATGTCCTACATTTAAAGCAAAACCGATAATATATATCTTCCTTTCCGTATGCAGAAAGTATAAAAGCTGGCTTTAATACCTTCTACACGTGGAAAGGATGAATAAAAAGATATTGCCCAAAAGGATGAATCTGTCAGAAGTTGGGGAAACAAGGAGGAGAGGGAGACTGAGGATGAGATGGAAAGATGGATGTTGAGTTATTAAGGTGTGAGGTGTGCAGGGATAAAGCAAATTGAAGTGATGAGGTAAATGCTGTCAATGGGTTTGAACCTGCACATATGAAGTTACCAAAGGAAACAATGAAAAAGTCTTTGGTGCTTGGCATCAGATAGGGGGACTCTAGTTTTGGTGCATTATACAAGACACCTAGAAACTGACTATAGCCAAATGAGTGCTATTTTCTCCATCTGTTCCTAGTGCAACCTCACTAATGCAGTAAACGGTGAGCAAGTACGGAAAAAAGTAAGTCTGATACAGGATATATCACTCTCTATAAAGGTTGAATTCTGACAATGCCTACAAGGTCTGCAAGAACGGCTACTGGGGCATATTTCCAATAAAACTAATAGAGAAACTAAAAGAAACAAGTGGTGCCCCAATGCACCCCAAGTTCTCCATACTATCCTCAGCACATGAACTTCTCTTTACAGGTAGCCTACACAAACCATCTCATTCCGTTTGAAATAGTAAAAAAGATAAGAGGAGGCATACTTGGGAGCAACCATTCTCCATCAATCTTGGTCACAAACATAATGGGGATTTTAAATTGATAAGAGACTTTTCCAAGCCCAAACGTAGACAAATAATTATATGATTATGGCATTCATGCAGACCAAGTTGGATCAGTTAAAATGGTAAATCCATTGAAAAATCAATGGTAAATCCATTGACAAATCAACACTGTCAAGCCAAATTATGAATGGCATGATAATGAGAACTTTCACCATGAGAGATACAAGGCTGATGATGAAAGTCAGTTCACAAATAAAAAATTAATATGAATACTGCTTTGTCATATGTACAGATCACTAAATAAGTATGTCAACTTAGTAATGTGGAGAGAGTTCAGAAATTTGGGTCATGAACAATGAGCATGAGATATTCCTCATGGCATAGCAGGTTAGGATCCTTTCCTACCCCTCACAAAACTAATAAGGAAACTCCACTCTGCTCACCCTTTTCAGTTCTTTCTTAAATCACTAAAGCCTTTGCTTAGCTAATGGGGTTTGCTCTCAGCCAATTAGCAACTGTCACCGAGCTCATATCATCTCACCACTGGTTCTCATAAATCAAGGGCCTCATATTTCTTGAATCACAGTGCCAACCAAAGGAGGCCACAGTGAAAAAGGTTTATCACAAAGGGGAGAAAGCTGGGTAGGGTAAGAAAAACAAAAAAAACTGCTTGTGGGACATCACCTCAGAGAAAAAACATTTTTTATTCTTCAAAGCCCAAATTCTTCTCTCCTGATTCCTGTCCTATAGGTATGAAAACATACCTAGAGTATATGAAAATGGAGGATTTGAGAAAAAGCTTTCAAATCACACTAAAACACAGATTAAATCCACGATGGCTAAGCCGTTTACAAAGGTGGAAGAAAAGTGCCAAAGGTCTCTTTTTTTGACCCTCAAATGAAGGGTTTCTCAGTGGATGCATGCTTGCCACTTCCCTCAAAGGATACAAGCACCTTTGGTGGGGAATATTCCAAGAATAGAGGTACACATCCCCAATCCCTTAGGCTAGCAAGAAGGGCAACAATGGTCAGCTGCCTGAGCTAAAATTGCTACCTTACCCCAAAGTAAGATGAGTTAAATAAAAAAAAAAATCTACTCTCATTAACATCCACAATGATATCTGCTGAGCATTTGGAGTAAGGAACTTTAATGTTAATTCACCTGCATGATAAACTACTTCCAAATGACTGCCACCATGTGCTAAGCAAACTGTTACTCAAGAGCAAGCAAAGGCTTTTTCCAAACAAACTGTACTGTCAAGTACATAAAACAATGAGAAATAGCAAAAAATATTACTAACATCCATCCCCATGCACTAGAGTTGCCCTCTGCCAGTAGCCTACTATTGGTTAGGCACAAAATGCTAAGAAGCAGCACTAGAGGTCAGCAGTTATGGAGACTCTTTTGCCGTAATCATCCCCTAAAGGGAGTTCCCAAATGGAACTAGTGTCACAGATATAGATAGATAGACTTCCCGAATTAGCAAGGCAGTGCCAGGAAAAAAGAGAGGCCACATTCACTTATGTCCATTCTTTAGCTGTCATGCACAATGCACCAAAACCACAGCCCCACAACCTCAACTGGTGTCTTTTTAACATGTAAAATAAACCAGCAAAAAGCTAAGTAAAAGGAAGACTTACATGGAAGAGAGAAGCTCTTGGAAAACATTTCGACATGCATTTCTAACACTGCTATACAGTGTGGGACAAAAGAAAAGTAGCAATATTTATTCAAATTTATCAACTGTACTTGATCACTGTTTCCAACAGACGAAGAGAGATCCATCCACTCACAAACACACATATATACATACATGCACATATATGTACAATACATACATATACATACCAACATATACATATATACACATGTACATATTCATACTTGCTCGCCTCCATCCATTCCTGACGCCACCCCGCCCCACACAAAATAGCATCACCACCCCCTGTGTCAGCAAGGTAGCGCCAGGAAACAGACGAAAAAGGCCACAATTGCTCACACTCAGCCTCTAGCAGTCACGTGTGATGTACCAAAACCACAGTTCCCTACCCACATCCAGGCCCTACACACCTTTCCATGGTTTACCCCAGACATTTCATATGCCCTGGTTCAGTCCACTGACAGCATGTCAACGCCAGTATACACCTTTTGTATAAATTCTACAGATCTTAGGTACCCAGCCCTGACCCCACACACTAGCAAAGGGCTGGGATGCCCAGTTCCCTGGGATAGATTATCTACCCTGCTACCATGTGATTATTCTGCTCTCAAGGAAGGATAATTGTATCCATAACCATAAACGAACAACCTTACCAATTGGAAATTTTGCCAAATTTGAATCTGAGGAGGTTGAGGAAGATTCAGAGGAGTCTGAGTCTGAGCTTGAATCTGAATCACTCTCTGTTGTGGCACTTGAAATAGAAGAGAGAGATGCTGCTGAAATAACACTCTGCAGGCGAACCTGAAAAAATTAAGGAACAGGATCCATAATTGCAAGTTATTTGAATGCTTAAAAGATGGTGTAACAATGAAAGAAACATGTAAAAAAATAATGGGGAAAACAATAAAAAAAAGGGGGTGCATAATGGCCAATGGGAACTGAGAGGAAAACAATAAAATAAAATGAAAAAATATATGATCATGGCACAAGCTGGAAAAATAAAAAGGTTAAGTATTATAATCCTGGTGAAGGAAACCAAGCATAAACCATTCTGCAGTAGAATCAAGAAACTGACAGTGAGAATAGCTTTTTTTTTTTTCCTGGAAGAAGATCTCCAGTTCCAGTTCTTTAAGATCTAGCCATGTTCAGATCTCACATTCCTTTTTAATTTAGATACAAATACTTAACAAATTACTGATGCAATCAAGGAAAACACAACTTAACAGAGGCACCTGATAGTGAATCCTATTTTAACACAGAATTCAATGGGATAAGGGGGGATTACATTCCTGGAGTAAATTTCTCAACCTAATTTTCATATAAAAAATGTATGTATGTGCACATACAGATAAGCACACACATGCATGCATACATAAATAAATAAGCAGAAATAGATAGATGGACACATACAGCTAGACAAATAGATAGATATATGATACATAGATGAGCAGATAGACAGATATATAGATAGATAGATAGATGCAGAGATAGGTAAATCAAGGAGCATTCAAGAACAGTACCATTATTTTTTCTAAGATAATCAACAGCTAAAAGTATGCAGATCTAACCTTTCCTTCAACTGCTTTCCGGACCTTTTCTCTTTGTTGTTCCATCCGATCCTCTTCACGAGTTTTATACGAGCACACCAGCTTATCCCGCAACAGACGTTCCTTGGTTGCTAGTTTCTCCTGCAGCTTTCGTTCCTTTTGCTAAATTCCATAAAACAAAATTACCCTGTAATACGCAATACTGGAATGGAGAAAAGGAGTGAGAAGTAGAAAGGGAGAGATGAAGAGGAGAGGGAGGAGGATGTGGATATGTATGAGTCAGTGTTGGAGAATGTGGAAAAAAAAAAAAAAAGAGATATGTCTTAGCGAATGTGTTGCAGAGCAAAGCATGAGGCAAGCAGATACTTGAAGGAGGATAAGGGAAGTTTCTGTGAAGGATATTTTCCACACTATATGGCTCGCAAGCCAAACACTGCAAGCATACAAAACTTTATGAGGGATTTTAACTTATTCTGCACAGTACTCTCTCCCATTCAGTAGTTTATCCCAACTTACGTTTAACTAGTACCTCACTGGCTTTGAGAGAACATGCAATACCCATCATTTGTATTAATATCACAAGGCAGCAGGTGGTAGAAAGCCACCAGCAGGAGGACTAGTGATGGCTGCATAATGAGCCTGCACTTCAGTGGTTGTCAAGCTGCATTCCTCTGACCCATGTAGCTGTTTTCTTTCTTTCTGCCTCATCCATATATGTACTGCTGGCATCTATCTATCTATATCTCTGACACCTGTTCTAATTGGAACTCCCTCAAAGGGGTGGCCATGGCAACAGAGTCTCCATAATTAAAGAACTCCAGTGCTACTTCTTAACCTTTAGTGTCTCAACCTTAACAAGCCACTGGCAGAGGGCAACTCTAGTGCAGTGTTTGCAGAGGCTCCTACCTAATGCTCCTAATGACCACTTCTATCCAATGCTCCTGCCTAAATGTCACTACCTACTACTTCTATCTATTGTTCCTTCCTTGTCACACATAACACTTGACAACATTTAACTACGTAACTCATTCTTCA